>JANHFT010003961.1:50933-61278 GCA_032467955.1 Pseudoxenodon macrops
AGGGTGGGAGGGAGAGGGAGGGTGGGAGCGAGAGGGAGGGAGGGAGAGAGAGAGAGAGAGAGCAAGCAAGCAAGCAAGCAAGCACTGTTCATGAATCCCAATGCTATTTCCAAATAAATACTACTTTGTGATTATGTAAGAAACGTAACAGATACATAGTGTATATTGTTTATTCTCAAATAGGGAAAGTTTAATTCAGAAGTTAGTCATCAATAAACTATATCACAAAGTGAATTTAAAGTGAAGTATATACTTTTTGTTTTATTGGGTATTTTTCCGTATGTGTAAATTTTATTATTGGATGGTGCAGGTTTAGCACAATAGATGTGATCTGTGTTTAACAATAGATGGATAGATGGATGGATCTCATGAAACAATCATGTCTTTTACTTTAATGCCATCTGGTGGATCCTGATAATCTGATTATTATATGTCTGGTGGAATTTTGTCTTTTGGAATCTAGTTAGTTATAACTCTTCACTCAGGCTATGTCTAGAACCAATGGTAATACTAGACTGTTATGTGGAACCTGACAGTCTTTTTCTGTGTGGTGTTTAATATTTTAATTGATTTATTTCAATAAATGGGGCACCCTCAATGTGAAATTGGATCCAAATTAAACCATTAGCTAATCCAATTTAACTTCATGCTGCTAACAAACACATCTTTGTTAATGCCATTAGTTGTGATTTTAAAGGATAAATTTTACACGATTTTACTGAGAGAAGTTGTCATCAAGGAAATTGATTTCCCAATTTCGTAAAACAACAAGCAACAGGTCTATATAAATAGTTTTCAGCAGCTTTCTAACAGGAAAAAATATCTAGATTTAAATTAGAGATAACTCTACACACACACGATTCAGACTGAGGGATCTTTGGTGCTCTCTGAGCTTGTTTGTTTTCTTGCAGATGTTTCATTACCCAAAGTAGGTAACATCATCAGTGCTAGTAAGAAGTGACATTTGCTCTCAGTTTTTATTCTAATGGCTTGCTCTATCAGTGTTGGTGGGGGTGGTCTTAGAGTTTCTTTGGTTGGGCTGTTTACGGTGGACTTGTTTATTGATAGGGATGCTGTTTCCTTGATTGTTGATCTGATGTTGATCTTGGAGTTAATCTATGGGTGCTGCTTGCTGCTTTTGTTCCCTTTCTGGCTTGTTGGTTGTCTCCTTTGCATAACTTATAGATATTGTTTATGCCTATATATCTATTGATGCCTAGTTTGTGAGATTGCCAGGCTTCTTAGAAATTCCCTAGCATTGTTGGACTTGGCTTGTTCTAGGATGGTCACAGTTTCTCAATTGAAACGATGGTTCACTCTATCCATAGGTTGTTGCATTACAGAGTTTTCGTCATGTCTTCTGACTGTTAGTTGGTGTTCATGAATGCATTCTGCCAGTCTTCTGTCTGTTTGATGTAGTTGTTGCAGCCATTACATTGTATATATATTGTACTGTATATATAAATGACTCCTCAGTTTTCTTTTGGGGCTGATGGTCTTTTGGTTTACTTACAATGTTTTGAAGAGCTTTAATTGGCTTGTGTGCTATGTTGATTCCATGCAGTTGTAGTAATCTGTTGGTGGTTTCTGAGATGTTCTTGATGGATGGCAGTGTATTTTTTTAAGGTTTGTGTTGGTAACTTGTGCTGTATCGGGTTCAGTGGTCGGGCACTTTTTGATAAAGTTGTGTGGTTATCCGTTTTGTTGGAATATGTTATATAGATGCTCTGTTTCCTTTTTCTGCTGTTCAGGATGGCAGCAATGAGTTTGCACTCATCTAAATAAAGTTCTCACACAGCTTCTCTTGTGGGAGGTTGGTTGTTGCTTTGGTAGTGAAGCCCTTGGTTGGCATGGAGTGATTTTTGTGTACACTTGTATTTCTAGTTTGCCATTACGGTCTCTGCTAATCAGGATGTCTGGGAAGGATAGTAAGTTGTTTTTTCTTCTCTGGTAAACTGGATTCCTCTCAACATGTTACTGGTGGTTCTGTGTTGACAACCACTCAATAGATAATGCAACAGTGCATTTAGATTGAAGGAACTAAATGGAGGAAAATGGCAAACTGGTTAGACTCAAGAGCTCATGAGCTTAGAGATTAGAAAGGGAAGAAGAGGATTCTGAAGGAGAGAAAAGTAAGTACTGTTGATGGACAGAGAACAGATGGAAATGAGAGACAACAGAGCCTCCCTTTACTGTTAATCAATTCCTCCAGGTCCCGGTGTTTTCTCCCTTTCCTGTTTTCTCAGCATCTTAAATCTCATCCTGCCTTTTATGCTTTACAATTTGCCTCTCAGATTTCTAACTCACCTCCTTTCCTGACCTTTGACAAAATTGATCTCGGTGCATTGCTAGTGTTTCCCATCAGAACTTTGGGTGGGCACAAAAGCAGGAACCTCCACTACATATTTGTAGAACTCTCCAACACAAAACCTATAACTATTATGTACAACAACAGTCATGTTTATATAGATTTCACTGTGGATTTCTCAGTCCTATCCAAGAGATACCATGTCCATGTTTCTCTGGACGAGTGCTGAAATATTCAGGATTTGACAGTCCTCTGGTATGTAACAGGAACAAATTTAAAAGACAGCAAATTGATCTTAGATAGTGTACATATACTAACATTACTTTTTAAAAAATCAAAATAGCAAATATAAGAAAATAAATTAGAACTGGTCCCTGCCAATTCACAAAGAGGGAGGTTTCAGCATTGTTTGCTTGAAAAGGGAAGGGAAGGTGGTGATAATGAACTCACTTCTATATTACTTACAGAGATACACAGTGGATTAGTTACTGTAACCAATGAATACTTTCTTAATACTTCAAAGACTAACACATTCATGACAACATCATTTTCATGAACTACAACATGGCTGTGAAACTCAATTTCATTGAGGGCCACATCAGGCTTGTGTTTGACCTCGGGGGTGCTGGGGGGGGAATTGACAGGGGGTATGGCCACCTCATTGTCACTTGTGTCTGGGGTGCCTATGGTGGCCTGAGTGCTCTGCAGTGAAAATGAGCCCCCAAGCTCCATTTTTGGCTGCAATGGCCTCCAGCAACCCTCTCCCAGCGAAAATGTGTTGCCCTCCCAAGCTTCATTTTCACTGGCAGAGACATCACAGACCGGTACTTCGCTATTTATAGGGTGGCCCTGTGGGCTAGATCTAAGGACCCCGTGGGCTGGATCCGGACCCCAGGCCTTGAGTTTGACACCCCTGGACAACAACTACTTCATCAGGCTCACTTCTTTCTTTCTTTCTTTCTTTCTTTCTTTCTTTCTTTCTTTCTTTCTTTTTTAAACCACCTATGAGCAATAGCCGTTTGGGTTGCAATTAAAATCTTCTTAGTCAAAAACAGAAATAGCTTCAGCAATTTTTACAGATTTGGGGAGTGCAATTCAGCATAGCAATCTTCAAGGTGGCAAGGCACTCCTGTTGAAGTGATTATGTCATCAGAAGTTGTGAAACATTTCACACTATTTTCAGGGTTTCATGGGTGGAAAAGAAGTGAAAGCAAAAATAAATCTCCAATCATACCATTAAAACGTAGTTTTAAAATAATCTTTCAGGCTGATTTTTGGCCTTTATAAAGGAGGGATAGGGTTGGAAAGATTTAAGAATGGGGGGTGACATCAATTTTCCTCCTTCCAGTCTTAAACTTTTCCAACTGCAGCTCTGATTATTCCAAATGTGGGAATAGAAATGGGAAAAATTGACCACCAAGAAGCTCACAGCTTCTGTCTCCATTTAATTTATTTTTTAAAGTTTGGGCCCATTAAATCCAGCAGTTTTGCTACTAAATTTCTGCACCATAGTTCAGGATCCTGGAAAACTTCAGTATTACCCTACAAAGTGAAATAGATTAAGAACCTATGCTATGCAAGTTGGCACACCTTTTATTGTACTCATTATTGTAACAGAATATTGCAAATCTGAATGTGCTTCCCAGTGACTCTTATTTTCATGTGAACTGGGGGAGAGGATTGCCTTAAGTTGCTTTCTTAAGTTACTGTCTTGGCCTAAGCTCAGGCCCTTCTTATCTAACCATTGCCCTGGCAATGGCTTTTCCTCCTGTCCTTCAAGGCCATTCCCTTTTCTCCTTACATTCCAGGTGGCTGACTGCTGCTTTATAGTCTATAATGACACCGTCACTCCCAGGATCTTTCATGGAAAATGACGGTGATGACCTATCTTTGAAAGGTCCATCTAATGTGAGTTGTCAGGATTTGTGTCTCCAAAGGGAAAAGGAATAGATGGCTGGAATTGGAGCTTTCCATTGCTCAAATTCCAATGCAGGAATTATTCAGGATATAATTTGATTTATAGGGAATAATCACCAAGCTATAGCTCCCATATGTACCTAAGGCTTCAAGGCTATGCTTGGGGGAAAAAGTTGTTTATATTATCCAGAATGCTGCCATCCTTAATAGACCACTAAGATTTTTGAAGTAGAACTTATTTGATGACAAATATATTGTCCATCCCAATTATGTTCATAGAGTAGGAAGGGGTCAGCTAAGCCATTGAATCCAACCCCATTTTCATTGTGGATGAATGTCCAAATGCACTAGAATTATTTCTCTTCTGTAAAGATAGTCAAAACAAACAATAGAAATGGAGAAAAAAGATTGTTGTGTATCTCTAAGTCAACAGCTACCTTGCTAAATCTGACCTTTTCCAGATTTATAAAGTGCTGAAAAAGTTGCTTGCTTTAACTATGAAATTGCTCACAGAATTCTTTATATCCTGAACTGACATTTAACAGGTTTTTTTAAAAAAAGAAACAAATTCAGAGTAGACAACAGTAATGATATCTCTGTAATAGCCGAGTAGTTTATACAACACCAGAACCTGTAAATGATAATTTAACCTCAATTGGAGCTAGAATTAAATAAAAGAAATTGTCAAATGAAAAATGCAACCCTATTGTATTACTGTGTTTCTTGTTTGGCTATTTGTTTTATTTTATGCTTTTATCCTCTATTCTAATGTAAATGTCTAGGAGGTATCTTTGGAGTCTGAACAGAACAGACATAAAATGAATAAACAAGCAAAGAAATCCTAGCTAGAATGAATTTATGTCTTATTGATAAGTTTTATATTCAGCTGAATCTCATATAATAATTCAAAATTAACCGGTACAATATTAAATTGTCTCTTTTTCTTATTTTTCAAATAACTTCATTAATGACACAAGTTACTTGTATGATGACAAACAACTAGATAGCTGCTATCTGTATTATATTTTGAGCTTTAAGAAAATATATTCTCCAGAATGGCAAAATTTACATTTAAAGCTTTAAAATAAAGCGTATTCTGGAAATTTTGGAAATGTTTGATTAGCTTTTGCCATTTTTCATTTATATACTTGATTAAATACTAATTTATATCTTGCTTTTACATTTCTTGACATCCATTTTTCCTAGCCATAGCCACTTAAAATGTCTTAATACATGAAATAGTAATAGCACTTAGACTTATATACCACTTCATAGTGCTTTACAGCCCTGTCTAAGCAGTTTACAGAGTCAGCACATTGCCCCCAACAATCTGGGTCCTCATTTTACCGACCTCAGAAGGACGGAAGGCTGAGTCAACCTTGAGCTGGTGAGAATTAAACTGCTGAACTGTAGCCGGCAGTCAGCAGAAATAGCCTGCAATACTGCACTCTAACCACTGTGCCACCATGGCTCTTCAAGTAATTAAAACTTTATTTTACTTAAATTTACTGTGTTGGACACTATTTTTAAACTTTACTACACAGGACAAGACATGTGCCTTCCCTCCAGAATCTAGATTATCACTTCCCTTCTTTCCACATTAAACAATTCAGTTTAAGAAATATAGTGCTAACAGTTTGGTAATTGATAAGACGCCAGGCTGGAAAGCAGGAGGCGTTGAGTTCAAGTCCTGTCTTAACCATGAAAGTGAACTGGGTGTCTTTGGGTCAGTTGCTCTCTCTCAGTCTAATCCACCTCACAGGGTTGTTCTTGTGGGGAAAATAAGAGCATATGTGTTGGAGATGTTTGCCACCTTGAGTTATTAGAAAAAATAATAAAGGTGGGATACAAATCAATAACTTAAAAGCCTACATGGTACCTTTATTTCTCATACTGAACATCCTGAAGGAGGCAATGAGATGCTATGAATCATATAGGCAGACCCAGTGTCACTGCACTTAATCCATAGGACAGAAATCTCCCACCAGCAAAGTTGTCATATATCCTCCTATAAGGTGGTAGAGTGATGAGATAAGGAAGCAGCCTTAAATATAAGTCACCAAACTCATTTATCTCTCTGTGTGTGCTATTTAATTGCTAATTAATGTCTGTTAATACATTAATATTAATGTTAATACATTAATTAGATTATTTATGCTATTAGGAGAAATGAAAACTTGTGCAAACGTTCCCTGTCAGATTAGGTTTAGGGTCAGAAGCCAATCAGCAACATTGCATACAAAAATCAGTTTCTAGGAGCATAGGATGCATGACAAGTAGCTATTCTTTTTTTTCTCCTGCAACAATGCAGGAACCTGTTCTTTTATAGATAGGTAAATGTTTCATTTGAATGTCATGACTGACATTTGAATGTCATGAATGAGAGAGCAAAACATAGCACAATTTGAAATCAGCATTTTAATTGAACATGCCTAAAATGTCATGTTCCCTATCATATTATGTCACATTTCCTACCGTATTCTTCAGGTACCTGATTAGTGCCACGGTGACTTTCCAGACTACTGTGACTCATTAAAGCTTTCTATTAACAAAATGATAGCTCTCCTCAGACCCTGAAAATCAGCGTCATGGTCTATTCAGAAAGAAGAAGCATATGTCAGAAGATCCAGATTAATCATAGTATGATGTGATAGCTAAAATTGCATGCCCAAACAAGGTCCACCCAAACCAATTCTCAGGAATAATTATGGCACAGACTATCTCAAGCGTTTTGAGACCATGTTTCAAAGTCTGCTCTGCTACTTGCACGTATAATACCATCAAAGCTACATTAACAGACTGTGTAGAATATATCTTTCAGGTGTATTTCAGAAGATATGTATCATTGGTGCTTGAATGTGACTCCTCCTCTTCGTCTTGCAGCCTCATAGGCTTCTTGTAAAGCAACCTATGACATGCATCAGGGGTGGGTTCTGGATACTTTCGCTCAGGATCGCGCTGCGTGTGCGTGCATGCAGCAATCGAAAACTATGTATGTGCAGAAGCAAAATCCAAGATGGCGGCGCCCACGGAGACATCGACGGGACTGGCTCTGTGACGAAGTATTTCCAGAATTAGATATACACATGTTTTGGTCCTAAAGAAGACTATTAAGAAAATACATGTGTTTAACAGTAAGAACAAAGAATTATTTTTGCTTTGAATATCAAGTAGACTATTAGCATCTTGTTTTCTTGCTTTTTCCTATTACTTTCTTTGTCACACAATGAATGAAAATGTAGAAAAATAAAAAAGGCCTTTGTCTACACAAAAAACATTTTTTTTAAAGAATTACATATTATTTAGCATATGTAGTCCTCTTACATTCTGTTTTCTGTCCTTCCTAGGAAAAGGAATAAACTGGTAATCTTTACCAGGAAGGAAGTTTTGCTGAAATGAGTGGGACCTACAGGTTAAAGTTAAGGTTGGGGAATTGCTTTGAAAAAGTAATTTAGAATCCTGAGATGGATGATGTATCCTTACAGAAGCCACAAAAGAGTAGGCAGAACAATATAAACATACAACAAAACCAGCTTTTGCATCTTGTTAACCTTATGGTTGCTAATGCCAGTTGAAACCAGTCCAGGAGAAATTGTCCTTCCCAATAAATGCAGGTGCATGACCGTTTGATATACTTCTGCATGCATATTTATCTGAATCAATTTATAAGTGCCAGAAGTTTCAAAAGGGGAGAGCCAGGACAAAAACTCTTAAGCAAATGGATTTCTACTGATTAAAATTAATGATTTGTAAAATAAAGGACCCCGTTTACACAATTAAAACCACTATTTTCTCACTCCTAGCAGAAAAAGCACAGTAAGAAGTAAAGTAGGGCAAAGTAAATTAAGTAAAGAACAGATGTTATAAGGGTAGGGGTAATTGTACAAGGAAGAGAAGGGATTAAAGTAAAATGAAAGAAATTAAAAAGAGAGAGACGCCTGATTAAATATAATCAGGTAGAAATTCAGCAGGTAAACAGTGTTTCCAAAGGGATAGCTAATCTTCAAAGTGATGGCATCCTTACACTTTAGCAATAACATCTGCAGACATTTTCATCTTTATAGCCCATTATTTTGTTTTCAGGAGGTTTTTTGACCTTCTCAGGGAATGTATGAATACATACCCATTGCTCAAAACATGTGATTGTGGATGTGTGAGGAACTCAGCTTCTGTGTAGTAAGACAGTTGTGATGATTTATTTTCATTCAAAATTGAGATATGTACAATGACACTCTTATGTAACTTGACCTAATTTCAAACAAATTGATAAGTAATTAAGAAAGTTTTAATGGGAAAGTCAGCTCTTAAATATTTTTTAACTGAATGACAATTCATATATAATAATTGATAGTAAGCAACTTTTTGAATACTCAGCTTTACAGTTGGATTTATATTTTAACTTCTATTTCTCTATAGAATACAATCAATTCCAAAAAGCAACGATTAAGTGACCCCCTCTGATATTTTGGTAATAGTTTGGTTCCCCTTTTACTCATAATTACAGACTAGGTTCACCATTAAAGATTTCAGGACAAAGCTGGAATGGAAGTAAAAATTTTGATCTTTACTCTGAGTAATTTTAGATTATTCCACAGTACTTTTTGATAGGTGTAATGGGGTGCACATATACATACACAGTATGTAATGGATTGGTCCCCTGTAGTGCCCATGAGGGAAGTTTCTCAACCATCTGCACTCCACCTACTATTCTTACAGAAAGTCATTCTATTGATACTACCACTATCCACTTTTCACATACATATACACACACACATACATACATAGATACATACATACATACATGCATGCATTATACTTACAGTGGTGGGATTCAATCTTTTTTACTATCGGTTCTGTGGGCATGGCTTGGTGAAGGTGGTGTGGCTTGGTGAGCATGGCAGGGGAAGGTTACTGCAAAATCCCCATTTCCTCCTGATCAGCTGGTTCTTGGGAGGCAGAGAATAGATGGGGGCAGGACCAGTGGTATTTACCGGTTCTCTGAACTACTCAAAATTTCTACTACCAGTTCTCCAGAACTGATCAGAACCTGCTGAAACCCACCTCTGATACATACATACATACATACATACATACATACATACATACATACATACATACATACAACATACATAAATCCTTTGTAGCCTTGGTTTACTTGGGAGGAGATAAGGGAGTATATTCCTCTGTTCAAGCGGCAGATGTATGCTGCTTTCCCATAATGAATGGGAATGAGTCATTAAGAACTAAAGTCTTTGTTATGCATACCAAGATGAAAGAAATTAAAGGAACTCGGGAGATAAAATGAAGAAAGACAGAGAGAGAAAAAGAAAGAAAGGAAAGGAAAGGAAAGGAGAGAAGGAGTGTTTCAGCTATTGTTCCCTTGGCCAGAATATTACACACAGAGAAAAGGAAATGCCACATCTCAGATCAAAGCCCACAAGATAAAGAAATGTACATCTAGCTTGCTGTAGAAATCTCTGATCTCCAATCCAGATCTCTGTAGATTATGGTTTCTTTGCTTACCTGGTTTTCAACCAGCCTTAGAGGAAAAACGGTCTACATCCCCCAGTGAAAGGACAAAAACCACAATGAAACCCAACTCCCCCCCCCACGTTTTTAAATTTTTATTTCACAATATATCCATATCAATGCGTGAACAGTGTGGCACCTGGGTATCATACATTTTAGTACAAATAGTGCTATTAATCATATTTGTTACATTCCTCAAGTTTATGTAGTTCTAGTATTGATACACATATTTCTGTTAAATTATAGACTCTCCTTATTTAATTATTCAATGTTTCAAAATGTTATTCCAATGCCAATAACAATATTGTTTAAACATACATAATAATACCATAATTCAATTTCTAATCTTCCCTCTTATAGAATAGAATAGAATAGAATAGAATAACAGAGTTGGAAGGGACCTTGGAGGTCTTCTAATTCAACCCTCTGCTTAGGCAGGAAACCCTACACCAGTTCAGACAAATGGTTATCCAACATCTTCTTAAAGACTTCCAGTGTTGGAGCATTCACAACGTCTGGAGGCAGGTTGTTCCACTGATTAATTGTTCTAACTGTCAGGAAATTTCTCCTTAGTTCTAAGTTGCTTCTCTC
>JANHFT010003961.1:93528-104124 GCA_032467955.1 Pseudoxenodon macrops
TAATATTGAACTGCAAACTAGGGCATACAAAACTTTTGCTAGACCAATCCTTGAATACAGCTCATCTGTCTGGAACCCGCAGTGCATAACAGACATTAATACAATTGAGGGAGTTCAGAGATATTTCACAAGAAGAGTCCTCACTCCTTTGTTTGCAACAAAATACCTTATACCACCACATTTTAGGCTTAGACAACTTAGAACTCCGCTCTCTTTGATGCGACCTAAGCGTAGCACATACAATTATCTGCTACAATGCCCTACCTGTCAATGAATACTTCAGCTTCAACCACAACAATACATGAACACATAATAGATACAAACATATGGTTAACTGCTCCAAACTTGATTGCAGAAAATACGACTTCAGTAACAGAATTGTCAGTGCATGGAATGCAGTACAATGTACAATGCACAACAATGTACAATTGGAAAGGGTTCCTAAAATCACAAATGAAATATGATTTATTCAATAGATATGCTAGCCATGACAACATTGGGGGGGAAAAGAAAATGTAATAATTGTTTTCTTGTATGGTAATAATCAAAACCAAATAGAGGTTTCTTTACAAATATGTGCACTCCATCTCATCATCAGATAATTAACACATTTATCAAGGGAAGAAATAACCTTTTTGGTTTTCTTTTCAAAATATGGCATGAAGATGCATGGAACTAATGCTCTATTTCAAATTAGCTGTCTGAATTGTTTTTGTTTTTCCTCGCTATTGCAGTTACGTTTGCCTCAGTTGCTCCTATATTGCTATCAAATTAGTAATGAGGTAATAATTCATAAGGGTGATGCCGCAATTTTTTAAAAATTGCAGCATCACACTCTCTAAAAGCATTTTTTTTCATTTCAAGTAACTGACAAATAATTTCAGAAATACCTAACATAGATTTTTGTTATTTTGATTAACTGGCCAATTTTTTAAAAGTAAGAAAAGAAAATAGCTGTTTATAGTCATTCTTCCAAAAATCTGTTCAATTGAGAAAACCTGTGTTTCAAAGGCCAAGATTTTCTCAAGTATTAATGGTCTTCATCTACTGACAATTCAGAAAGCCACAAATTCTGAGCCTCCCATTACTATTTTAGATACTGATGTGCAAAATTTAGAGTTGTGTTACAATTAAAGATTAACTAATTTACTGTGACATAAACCTTTATGGACTACAGTTCATCAAAATTATGGAATACCATCTTAAAATAGAAATATATACATGACTGAGGGACCAATTGTGATAATAAAGTAAGAGATAAGAGGGAAAGACATATAATCAGTGATAATACTATAAACAAGAGACTAAAAGAATAAACAAAAATTGTATTAACAAGCCAGGGACTTCTTGGAGTAACAAAGCACCCTCCACCCTTCTAGTATCTGGCTTTTCATACAAGACTTGAAGTTCTGGTGGGCTTTGAGGAAGGGACTGTACTTGAAGGTGTCACTGAACTGGACCAGGAGCAGATGTGACAGGCCAGATGCTAAATATCTCCCATTATTTGGCTGTTTTTGTGCCTCTGATTGCTTGACTGCCAAGTCATCATTTTCTATGCATGAGAATGTTCCTTTGCTAGAGCCATGAGGAGAAAAAAAATGTGGATCTTTGTTTAAGCCTTGAAAAGTTTCAAGCCATCTAATATTTTTATGTCAATTGATTTGCAATGAAATTGGTTCTTCTTTGCTTAAGAGACTATAAATTTACAAAGAGTGACCATTTAGTCTTTTTATAGTGTATTGCCACTTTGTCTCACATATTAAAACGAAAAGTCTGTGTAAAATTAACTTTAATTCCTGGTAGATACGGGGATATTTCCATTATATTCACTTAGCAACATCATGGAAATAATTTACTATTGCCTTTTGGGGGATTTAGGATTTAGTTTTTATTTGCTGATTTCCCACTCTGGGATTAATCTTATTCACCTTTCAAACTCACCAGCTGTAGCCATGTTTAGCTTCTGAGTCCAGATACAGTTGGCCAGGTACAATGATGAGCTGAATTTACTCTTAAATGATGAAGGGCATTTCCAAATTAGTCAAGAAAGTAATTTCAACCATCTTTCTTCATACTATTACATCCAGTGCAGGAGAACCAACATATTTTTTTTCTTGGCTATTGTTAATTGGCTGGAACTCCTTGAGAAGCTTGGAATATATTTTCCTTCATGTTGGTATCCCCTTTTTGTCCTTCAGTTCAGTTAAACTTTCTTCTAGTTAAATATTCAATTAACTTTCCATCCGCCTGCTTCTTCTCCATGCATCTTTAACAATGATATTTATAACTAGATTTCACACTCAGCTGGTCAGCATCCAAAGGACAAAACCAAGGATTTAACCAATGGAATAGTCCTTCTTTAATAATAGGGTTGGAAAAGCACCCTAGAAACTTCTTAGGCTATACTCAGAGAACCTTTTTCTTTCTACAATGGCCTAATAACAAATTTGGATGCTATTTCAGGCAAAAAGCTAAAAAATGATAATAATAGAGCAATTCATAAAATCACTCTGTAGGGGTCATTGTTCACATTTATGAAAATGCATATTCCCTTCATCCTAATTAACCTCACTTGGATACTTGGGCTTTCAGGAATTAAGGGGTGCTAATGATCATCCTCAACGGTATTTGTAGAAATAGGCAGCAAAAAGGACTGGATGTGCAGAAAAGGCTTCACTGGTGCTCACAATTCTGTAATTATACTCTAAAACCAGAAGCAACTGGAGACTTTCAGTAAGAGAAGGACATCCTGTGCATTCCTAGAACTAGAAGCCATTAAATGGCTGACAATGTTATAAGTGAATACTAAGAACATTAAAGACTTCTGCCTATGGAGATTCTCAGTCATCCAGGTCATGGTTGTCCCAAAGGTGCTTTTTTCAAGACGAAACTTAAGAAGTTTGTTGTATGAGAAGCGAAACATCTTCAAAGAAAAACCAGAAAGTCCAATTGCCTCTTGAAAAAAGCACCTTTGGGACGATTAAAGACATCAGCAAAATAATAATAAATCTGAACTTCTACAGTGCTCCTTTATGGCCTCATTCTCACAACCTTGTAACCATAGCATGAAGATACCCCCTAATCGTTTTTTGAGAACATGTCCCTCATGATGCAGCCATTGTATCATTCCCAGTTCACTCTGGAGATGGCAGAAATCTTAGAAATCATTTGTAAAGTAATGCTTTCCAACTTCTCTTGTCATACGAATGAGCTACAAATGCCTTATTCATGAGTTTAGAGGTGATGTGGTCAAGGCCTTGTATCTGCCAAACTGCTACTGGCTGCCTGCACAATTTGCACTCCACAAAATGCAACTCAAGCATTACTCAGGTTCCTGGCTTTCTCTTTTTTCTCTTCAAATCAATTTATGGCTGGCTTAGTGGTGATGATGTGCTAAATCCCTTCCAATGTAGAACAACCTATAAATACTATGACTACTGTATTTTAAGACTCATTTTAGTGAAATATATAGCAATAGCAACAACACTTAGACTTAGATACCGCTTCATAGTGCTTTACAGCTCTCTCTAAGCGGATCCTCATTTTACCCACCTCGGAAGGATGGAAGGCTGATGAGTCTGGTGACATTCAATCTGCCAAACTGCTGGCAGCTGGTGATCAGCAGAAGTAGCTTACAGTACTGCACTCTAACCCAGGGATGGGTTCTAACTTACCTCACCAGTGGTTTGCTGCCTCCCGCACCGCATGGGCGCGTGCATGTGCAGTAGAAAAAAGCCCCGAATGTTTTTTAAAAAAGGTCGAAAACAAGATGGCAATGCATGTGTAGTGCCGGAAACTCAGCTTCTGCACATGCGCAGAAGGGAAAAAATATTTTTTTTCCAAAAAAAAATTCCCCCCAAAAAAAGATGGTGGCGCCTACGGAGCAGCAGAACCGTCTCCGTGACGTCACCAGCGGTCTACTACCTACTTGGTAGAACCGGTCCAAACTGGTAGGAACCCACCTGTGCTCTAACCACTGCACCACCATGGCTCATATACTTGGTATACCATAAGAATTTGTGTTTCAAAAGCAGACTTTTTCTACAATAGTCTCTACAATACATAGCTCTGTCCTTCTGAAAGTATATGCAGCTCCACCTTGCTGAAATTTACAGAAACAGATTAAAACTGTTTTGTTTCAGTGTGCTTTGGTCCTAGCTTATTGACTATGGGCACCAGTCTTGGGTTTTAGTTGAGATTTATATTTATTTTTGTGATTACTTTTGGTATAGAATTTGTTCTGATTTACTTTGTCTATTACAAAGTAATAGGGTGGGTTTGGGGTGGTTGATGTTGTACACTACCCAAAGTCCCAGAGTAGGATGAGTTATAAATACTGTAAAATAATAAACAAACTAACAACTATTAAATAATAATTCAAAAGTGGCCCCTAGGTGGATGAGATCAGGAAAAAGATTCCTCATTTCCTTTGGAAAAACTTTCTGAAAATGAAGAATGAGACATCGTGGTCAGGTGAAATGTCATAGTTTTTAATGAAAAGCAGAGGTTATTCTACTCTTCTCCCATTTGTATGCTGTACAATCCTGAATTTAAGATGACTGCTTTCACAGAAGGGTTGACAGAAAAGAAATAATAAACCCAGGCAAAAAAATCCTATTCAGCACCTGGCTTCCCTACCTTGTCAATCCTTGCTAGGGTTGCTAATGCCAGCTGAAACCAGCCCTAATTATTTTTCCTGCCACCAAAGGTAAGCATACCTTATGATACACTTGTATATGCACATAGGTGAAAGAGCTGTGCAAGGCATTAGAAAGCCTCACATCACAAGACATGTTAGAATGAGCAAGACTCTTCAAAGTTTTAAGCTGCGGTGTTGTAGATGATGACTAAGAGGAGCCTGAGGGAGGTGTCAAACACATCATCAGCCTCTAGTCCCTTCACACTCACAAAAGATCTAAGTCTAACCTACACTGAGTTCCATTGACTTTTATCTACCACCAATTTAATCAGATTCTTGTAGATAGTATTAGCATGCAATAAATTTATGTTCATTTGAACCTCTCTGGTCCCTGAATTCTTTTGCTTGACAGGTGTCCTTAGAAGGCTTGCAGAGGTCCAGGAGGCTGTCCCAAACTGCCTGTTCAATTACATACATGTCCAGTCACTTTACCTTACTGGTGATCCCATGCACGGCTCCTGGTGCACATAACTGAGGTAACTTTGAAAGCAGCTGCAAGTGCCTTACAAAGGTTTAGGCCAGAGGTGGGTTCTAAATCTTCTTACTGCCGGTTCACTCAGGGGCGTGCTGTGGTTGCGCATGCGCTTTAAAAAAGCTTATGCACATAAGCAAAATACAAGATGGCACTGCCTATGGCACCGCCGAAAGAACCAGCTTGGTAGCGTGGCAGGCCTGGATTGATAACAGTTCTACTGAACCATGCCAGTAAGTTACTAATGGTTCGGTAGAACCGGACTGAACAGTTAGGAACCCACCTCTGCTTTAGGTTGCTTTAATCCTTCAATGAGAGACATTTTACTTGTGCTGCCACATTTTGTTGTCCCCTCTTTCAAATGCTTTGTATAGTCCTTGTATGCGTGTATTACATTTTTTTTTTTTTGCTAGAGGCCACACTCCACACAGAGGAGAGATGGGCCGAAAAACAAATGAAACATTAATAGCAATTGACTTAATAACTGATTAAACTCAATGGCCTGTAAAATAATGTACTAAGTTTATAAATGTAATGGGATCCTGCCTACATGTTCAAATCATTCTCTCAGAATAAATCTCCAAGGAATATGTACATAGCCCCATTCTCCTTTTTCCTTTTGAAAGAAACAGTAAAAAACAAAGAACACAAGATGGAGACAGAAAGCAGGAGAAGGGGATGTCTGCATTGGGAATTGAAAGCAAAAGAGAGAAGGCCTATTCTGATATGGCTCGGAGGGTTAGCAGCAGGCAGGCAGGAAAGACTAATTTTCGAGACAACTAAGCTTTTCAGCAGCAACTTTGGTGGTCATTTGCACCCCTCAGGACCGCTTGCTTGCTTTCAATAATATTGTCTACTTTTCTCAGCAAATGTTAAGACACTCCTTTCCCTTCCAGTTCATGGTTATTATTTTAGAAGGGGAAAAAATCCTTGTAAATATAATATATACTGGGGATGGGGGAGAGCCAAGCCCCAAACCAAATATAGTATTTTTTGGGTTTCTTTTTTCTTTTTGCTATTTTCCTTTCCACGTCAGGCTGACTTTATTATTTTTTTCCTCTCATCTCCTCCCCAGCTATTTTCCCCCTCTCCCTTTTGTTTCCTAAAGGGTTTCCAGGAAGAGGACAGCTCATCTGGGCATCAGGCTGAACTGATCACTTCCAGACAGTAGTTTAAAATTAAGGTGATTACCAGTATTCTAATTATTATTACTGAAAATTACAGTGAAAGAAAGAAAGAAAGAAATAAAGAAAGAAAAGAAAGAAGGAAGAGTATGCAGTGAAAAAAGAAAACCTAAATATATTATAGTGCTCAAAATGAAACATAACTAAAAAAAATAAAAGCAATTAACAGTAGAAAAGGACGAGAAAAAAGTTACATATAATAACTATAGTGATAGAAAAATAATTTTATTCTTAAGCTTATAATCAAATCTAGACCATACAGAAACAGTACTGTAACATTGTCTCACTTTTAGAACAAATAAACTTTTCAAAAATCATATCTTGGATCCATTTCGTAAGTAAATCTCTCTCTGGTTATAATAAAAATATCCTGTTTGCCACTAGGATTGTATAAAAGGTTTAAGATTAGTAATGACCTACCGGCTGAAATTAAGTTTCTCCCCACTGGGCCTGGAATCATTGGCTGTAGCAGATGACTAGAATTTACCATGGGCCATATCAGTTTAAAATAAAATAAATTCCACTGGATTAACCATAGATTATCTTCTTTCTGCTGGCTATGATCAAGCTAAAGGGTTGTTGTTTTTTAAATCAAACACTGGAGGACATAAAACATCAAATGGAAATTGACTGCTTATCACAAAGTTTTAGACTACCCATCACTACTTGGATAAAGATGGAAACCTGAAAACTACTTGAGCATATTAATCTCCCTCAGTTTAAGGAAATATTTTGCGAGTCAGGCAAAATTTACTATAAATTCTTTTAACTGGTAAACATATTAAAATTCCTGCATTGGAGCACATATAAGCATGTGACTCTGAAGAGTTGGAAACCATCCAGCATGTACTTCTCGACTGCAATTTTTGCAGTTTTGGGGAAGTACGTTTCATTCCCAGGCATTATACAGCCAAAGCATGGCAATCACTTGCTCTGACCAATGAAAAAAGCAAGAGGATTGAGATGTAAAAATGGGAGACTAGATAGGAGACCATTACTACGACCTAGGACCAAACAATCCATCTCTCACCTAAGAAGGCATTCTACATATATACCAAATATGTGCTTCAGATCATTTCTGGAGCACATGCTTGATATGCAGACGTCCTGTGATCAATCTCTGTTTTCCCAGTTAAAAGGACAAAATGACTTCTGAAGCTTTTTAATTTGAAAAATAGCTCTTTTTTAAATGTCTTTTGGGGCCTGATAGATATTTTGCAGCAAGTTAGATTAATTTGATTTCACAAGTGCATAAAGATAGAAGAGATCATTCTATTATCTTGTATGAAATACCGTGCAGAATTTTGCCAAGGGACTCATGTTATCACTGTCACTATCTATTCTGTATGCTAAGATATAACCCACATTCGCTACTTAATCGTATGCACTAATAGTCCTACAACTCATTATATAGTTCTATAAATAAGACTTAATTTGGAAACCAGTACCATTTGTGGCTTCAATTAACTCAATTTTCATAATCTGCTAAGCATTTAATGACTTAATCCAGTGGGAATCCTGGGGGTTGGTGACAACTATGGTGGATTCCATTACTGGGAATTGATAATAAACAAGAGATAATGTGAAGAAAATATAGATAAGACACGCTCTTGTTAGACTGGCATAACCCTGATCTTTCGCTCCCATAGATATAATGAATAGCGATAGTTTACCCTTAATCTGGAAAAAGCAGTTTGAAGAAATCACGTTGTTCATGTAACTTCTGACTTTGCAAGTCCTTTGAGCCTGCGGATTCTGACCATGTATGCAATACATTATCTAATGGTATAACTAAAAACCAATTTGCTAATGATAAAGCTATAATACTTTGTTACTTCTCCTTGCTGAAATCAGGGAAGCCATACTGACCTGCTAAACATAATTTGTCTTCATTTTAAGGGAGGTAAAATCAATACAGGAATTTATCTGCTTAATTACTTTAGGGCTCAAAGAAGCCTTATTTATTTATTTTTTGTCACAGCTTTAAGGAGACAACCATTATCTTAGCTTTCTGCTTTTCTTGGACATCTGATTTCCATTCTTTCTATAGAAATTGGATTGCCATTGTAAGAACACAATATAAACTGGGATCATTTGTAATAGATGGATTAGGATAGAAAATTCTCAGAATTTTCAGACGTGGGATTAAACTGTAATTCCCACATATTTTAAATCTACTAGATAGTTAAAAAAGGAAACCCCTAAGTTTGTAACCTTGAAGTCCTCCAAACACTCAGTTTTAAGATGAGATTTAAATTTAAATTGACTATCCAGTTTTTCCAGAGCTTTAGCAGTCCAGGTTTTGATTCCTGCTTCTGCTCATAGCAGTTGTAGCAACCAAGAAAAAACACTTTGTTGCTGTGCTTATTTCTTGCATCAGTCTCCCACTGTGACCATAGAGAGAGAATAATAGAGTTAGGCTCTTCTCCTGAATCCTTTTTTCAACTCAGAATTGTTAAGACTGAAGCAGAGAATCCCAGAGTAGGGCTACATACTAGGAAACCCTTATATTTGTGTTGGGAGAGTGTTGATTTAAGAAGATTGATTTTTGCTGCAAGCTACAAGTTAAGATGAAGGCTGAATTCCCACAACACGTTGAACACATACTAACCCCTCCCCAATTTAGCCAATCGTAGCATGTCATGCAAACTGAATCAACAGAAATTACCAACAGAAGCTGCAGCACAAAAATGGGAGGTTGGTTAATGATAATACAACTTGTTTAGTACATACAACTGCTTTTCAGTTATGAGCAACTTCACACATCAAAACATTTTTTTTGTAACATCAAAACAGAACCTCATTTTGAATAGTTAAAGCATGAAGAACGTAAGACAAAAACATAGAATAGGCAGAATGTATTAGTCTTATCTTGCTATAGGCTAATACTAATTCAGATCCTAATTTTCTTGAATAGCCATATATGAAAAACAAGTCTTCCAAAGTTGATTTCCTTCAAGTTAAACATGATCCAACCATGAGAGGCAACTGCTAAAATGATAAATGCTATCCTATATATTAGTCTAGTGCAATATTTCTCAACCTTGGTCATTTTAAGATGTGTGGACTTCAGCTCCCAGAATTCCCTAGTCAACATAAAGCTAGCTTCACTGAGTCCAGGATCCCTGCCCAACTCCAGGTGGTCACATAAGGTTTGTCATTATATTATTTGCTATCCAAGTGGAATAAAGGGATTTGAGTTTTTTTTAAAAAGAGTATTGCGTATGATTGAAAGTTAAAAAACAGTAAAACGTGATCAAAGTATAAAATGGGGTCATTTGGGTTAAAGTGATTAAAAAGATACACAAATTAATATGGACATTATGTAGTAGTATGTAAATTAATATGACAATATGTAATTATGACCTTATGATCTGGTGTCAATTCTGAAGCGAACCTGGCTGAAGCCATCATGTGCTGCCTCATAGTTACAAGAAACTCTGAGAGGGGGAAGGGAGAGGGGAAATAGATAGGCTTGCTAATAGTCAAAACAAAAAGTTTTCTTGTGGGAACCAAGGTCATCCCAACAGGTGGCAGCTGAGGGAGGAGAGGAGTAACCAAGCACCCTGCCAGCTATTCATGTTGGACAATGTGATCGGTGACGTCTGGGGAGGGAATTATTTGCGCTTTTAACTAGGGGGAAAACCGTGGGAACTTTTAGAGTTGGTTTTCACTAGCTGTGCCGATATGATGCATCCAATAAACATTGAGAAATCTACCTGCATCAGAGTTCTGATTTTAGCAGAAGTGTGACTTGGAATGCTGACATGGGAGCCATACACATCTGGAAAATATCAGACTGGAAGAGTCATGTCTGGGATGCATTCTTACTTAGGCAATCTTTGTGATATAGTTTAATGACATAACTGCAGTGTGCACTTATTTATTTCATTGCAAGGCTACCACTTGTTCCATGTGTGGAAGAATGTGTCTTGAACAGATTAACTACATTGAACAGCTTCTGTCACTCGCACACACAAGCACGCTCACTTTTCTATACCAACTCTTGTTTGATCCACTTTAACATTAGTATTAGCTTTAGTGTTTTGTTCAAAGTAGTGAAGGAAGTTAGCACCTGCCCCCTTCCTGAAGGAATGAAATATCTAAAAAGGCAGAATATTTCCCCTAAAAGAGAAGTAGAAACTCACAGAAGCAGAATCTCATTCCCCCACCTTTGTTATACATAACAAAGATCTACCTTCTTCAGACAGAGCCATATTAGGAATTGCCCAAAGCCCTTT
>JANHFT010003962.1:0-26653 GCA_032467955.1 Pseudoxenodon macrops
CTTGGAGGTCTTCTAGTCCAACCCCCTGCCTAGGCAGGAAACCCTACACCACTTCAGACAAGTGGTTATCTAACATTTATATACAGTACTTGAAAATAAAAATAAAAATAAAAATAAAAACCTGGTGACTAATAGACTGAATACAATGACAATATATGACTGGTTTTGGCCTGAATTCCAGAGATAAGATTCAGATGTTTTGATTGCTTCAGTCAACAGTTTTCATACCCAATTGACAATATTTTTCTTTTGTGTATTAAAAAAAGTATTTACAGTGTTCATAATATAATTGCCCCAATTTTCCTTTAGCTTTACATACATGCTTTATAAGATCCCTCCACATGATTTCTGACATAAAACAGCGATAGATATTTAACTATTTTCCCCCCAAATGTATAAAACTAAAATTGATAGGTCTGTAGCAAATATATATCTTACAAAAGTCCCAAAGAGTTAAAGGTTTAATGGAGTTTGCATTAAAAAGGGTATTTTTTTGGTTAATATATTGACCAAATTTATTGATCAATATAAATATTGATAAATATATTGGCCACCCATCTTACCACAGAGTATGTATAAATATCTTTTAAATGAAGCATTCCAAAATCATCTAAAATTAGTGTGGTTGGTTTTAAAGCTCTAGACAGAATACTGGAACATACCTTTATTATTATTTTTTCCAGTCTAACATTAAATATCTATCAGGTTCCAGAATATATATGCTTTGAATGTATCCCAATTTTATAAATATGATTTTTTTTAAAGAGGCTTTCTGTTCAACTGGAAGTTTTTAACAACTTTAAACTCTTCTGCAATCATTAGTTGTAATTCAAATTAAAAAGCTTAGAAAAAACAAATATTTCAGGATTGTTCTTTGTGGAAACACAGAAATAAATCGGGATGAAACTAGACTTAGCTGAATTAACAATCAAAATCATTAAATGTTCTTCGTGATCAAAACATGTTATAATTTATGGATCCCAACAAGAAACTAAGTACTTTCTTGTTCATTATCACTATAACTAGTCATTATCAAAGCACTCATATTCCACGTAATAGTAATCCTATTAAACAAAATAATGCCTCTAAGCCTTTTACAGTTTCTATTAATATACGGTACACTTTATAGTTCCTTAAAAACACACTTTTCATTTGGTAAAACATGATTCCTGGGGCAAAATTAAAACAGACTGTAGTGGCTTTAACTCAACATTTCCCCTCTCATTCTAAAGGGCCTTAATATTCCTCCAAATTATTTTCAAAACCCTGAAGTCACAACTTTTCTTCAAGATAAAATCTCGAATCATATACTATTTCCAACAAGTAAGCAAAGTCAGAAAGAGCAGCCACTTAACTAAGAATATGGATCCAAATTTTTAAAAAACTGTAACAAAGGCTCAAAGGTGTAACCAAATTAATAATAAACACAGTTAACTGTTTTACTAACTACAAACAAAAGGAAAATAACATTTAATGTAACTGCGGGTGGCAACTCACAATGCCATCTTCCTATTTTTAAGGAATAAGAAATCTTGCGCTCGTTATTAAAACAAATTTCTAGGTAGACCAAAATGTTGGGTATTTTTTCTCTTTCCCAGCATTTCAGGTTTTGGCAAAGTTTTTGTGCAAAATAACAGGTTGTGGCCAGGACGGATTATCCTTTTAAAGTCTCCACCTTTCTCTACAAACAGGTTTATTTTTCTCCAAACT
Organism: Pseudoxenodon macrops; assembly: GCA_032467955.1. NCBI lineage: Eukaryota > Metazoa > Chordata > Lepidosauria > Squamata > Pseudoxenodontidae > Pseudoxenodon > Pseudoxenodon macrops. The sequence goes on from JANHFT010003962.1 coordinate 1,711, forward strand.
TGGCGGTTTGAAGAGGTGTGGATTTCAACTCCAGGAAGTCCTCAGCCAGTGTGCTGGGGAATTCTGGGTGCTGAAGTCCACACACCTTATCCAGCTTTCCTCAAGAATTCTGGGAGTTGAAGTCCGCGCCTCTTAAAAGTTTTCCAAGTTTGAAAACCGCTGCTTTGCATTGGCTGGGGACCCACAAGAAGCTACTAAGATTATATATATATAAAAAAAAGACTTTAAAGAGTTTTATCGTATTTGATATGGCTTAAATCCTTGAGCCTAATCTGCAGGCCTCTTGAATTGCAAACTGAAAATCACATGAGCAGAAAGATTGCTACCTCCACCCACCTTCCTACCTATAGCTTAGGCCGGAAACCTTAAACTATTTCAGATAAATGATTATCTAACATCTTCTTAAAAACTTCCAGTGTTGGAGCATTCATAACTTCTGGAGGCAAGTTATTCCACTGATTAATTGTTCAAGCAGTGGAACAACCTGAATTGAATGCAATTCAATGGAACGTATCCCATTGAATAAGTTGAATACAATTTATTTGTCAGCAAACAAATAGAATCTAATATATTATTTCTGGGGTGCGCCTCCTTGGCTACTGTGGGAGACATAATGTTGAAGTAAAAGATTATATGGCTTGATGGAACAGGACTCTTCTTTTGCTACAGTACTACATTTCCCATGAGAATAATGAAAACATTCACAGGGTTTGATAATTGCCATCTCCTATTTATCAAGCTCTTAAACCCAACACTCACAAAATAAACAACTGCTGAGAATCAGGCCCTGACAAATTCCTCTTAGGCTAAGTCTCAGGAGAACCTTCATTGTTTTTAATTGTTGGTACATATTATACAGAAAGTTCCAATGAGAAGACAGAGTGTCTTAATGGCCTCAGAGTGAATAGTAGTTTCAGATCAACAGATCATTATCTTCACAGCAAGCCAAGACTGATTGACTTATTGACTCTCTTTCTGCTTCTCTTTCTTCATTTGCTGCTGATTCCAGTTGGTGCTGTTTGGAGGGAAGATGTTGTTCCCTAAGTCCCTCATTTGTGGAGTTCTACAGGTTCCATTCTCTCTCATCTCTTATTCAACATATAAATAATATTGCTAGGACAGATTATCTGTTGGTTTGGAGTTCAGTAGAATAGAATAGAATAGAATAGAATAGAATAAAAGAGAAGAGAAGAGAAGAGAAGAGAAGAGAAGAGAAGAGAAGAGAAGAGAAGAGAAGAGAAGAGAAGAGAAGAGAATTCTTTATTGGCCAAGTGTGATTGGACACACAAGGAATTTGTCTTTGGTGCATGTGCTCTTAGTGTATTCCTGGACTGCATCTAAAGATCATCTTGAAACTTTAGCTGGACTGGATTGCAATGGCACAATCAACTAATAGATACCCACATGATGCTCCTGTTCTGCAAGCTGCACTGGCTTCAATTGTATTCTGGATGCAGTTCAAGAGGCTGGTGATCTCCTTTAAAGCCCTACCTGGCATAGGATCAGATTACTTGCATAACTATCTCCTCCCTCTCAAGAATATTTACCCATCCAACATGTTTCTTTTTTTTTAAATTAAATAAAGTTCTTAAAAAAACATAAAATGTAACACAAACTAATAAAGGATAAAATAAACCAAAGGAAGAAAGAAAAGGAAAAAATGAATAATTTTAATCTGCACAATTGTAAGTAATGTTTTTTTTTTAATGTTAACATATATTTAAAAGTGGGGGTGGAGGAGAGATTTAATTGACGTATGTTACAGACATCAACTTCCTGTGTTAATATAAAAAGAGAACAGTGGAGCTCTGTATTAATCAATTGCTTCCTAAAGACAGGTAATTCGTGACTTACCACCACAACTGAAAATTTCTTTTTCTAAATGAGACAGTTGTTAAGTGAATTTTGTCCCATTTTATAATCTTTTTGCCATAGTTGTTAAATGAATCACTTCAGTTGTTAAGATAGTAACATAGTTGTTAAGTAAATCAGGATTTCCCATTTTGCTTGTCAGAAGGAGAAGGGGGAGGGAGGAAGAGAGAGAGAGAGAGAGAGAGAGAGAGAGAGAGAGAGAGATCTACTTAGTAATGTTGCTTTCTGTTAAGACACATTTTTGAGCTGCTGGACCGTAAATCAAATATATCAGGATGGAAACAATTCTAATAAAATGAATGGAAGGTCACAATTTTAGACAAAATTTTCTAAATGTTGATCAGGTATGGGGAAAATTCTAATGCTACAGAAGTTCAGAAAGATCCAAATAATAAAAATATCATGGACATTTTGAGAAAAAGAACAAAAAGCATTGTACCAGTACATACATTATTCCTGATACAAAGTTTCCATGCCCTCTGCTGGATAAGAAAAATAGTTATCCAAATTACTTGTAATTTATCTAAGCATTCTTGAATCCTTTACACACTTGGTAGCAGGAGTCTGAGAGTAACTAGCAAGAAAAGTTAAATAATATCGGGGAGAAATGTACATTCTGTTTGCAGTTCATTTCCAATATTTCCTAGAACTACGCCGCCTATGGTCTGACTTAAGCATAGTACACAAAATGGTCTGCTACAATCTCCTACCTGTCAATGACTACTTCAATTTCAACCGCAATAATACATAAGCACACAATAGATACAAACTCAAGGTAAACCGCTCCAAACTTGATTGCAGAAAATACGACTTTAGCAACAGAGTGGTCAATGCCTGGAATGCTCTATCTGACTCTGTTGTTACATCCTGAACCCCCCCATAACTTTAACCTTAAACTGTCTACTGTTAACCTCACCCCATTCCTAAGCGGTCTGTAAGGGGCGTGCATAAATGTACCAGTGTGCCTACTGTCCCCATTTATTTGTCCCCATTTTCTGTATTTATATTCATGTTTATATTTATTCCTTTTATCGTACATGTTTTGTCGTACATGTTTGACAAACTAAATAAATATATATATATTGTTTGGCAACATTTATTCTAAACATTTTTTTTCTTCAGAAGAGGAGCAAGGAATAGGACTTCCATATAATCTATCTGACATGGCATGAGGAGCCCAAGGCCAATAGTTAATACTGAGACTGACTATCCATACCCAGGCAAGTTCAATTGCACTTTAATTATCCTTTGTCTGGTTTTGCATGCTGCCATGCAAAACCTGGCAACTTTATATGTTATTTCATGCTTGACATCAGAAAGTAAAAATTCATGTTTTGCTAGTCAGGAATGGGGTAATTAGGTCAATACAGATTTACAATGAATATTATGCAGTCAAATATTTTCTATGTGTCCCTTTACCCGCTGAACTGAAATAGCACAGTGACTATATTCTTGGCTTTGAATAAGATTATTCCTGGGTTGAAATATTTTAATGTCATTTTTCTTACAGAATATCTAACTTTCCTCAGACTTTAAAAAGTTTACTTCTTTTCCAGTGCCATGTTCATGTGACTGAATATTCTGAATAATAATTCCATAAACAATTTCAAACAGCTGCTTTCCCATCACCCTTATAAACAGCTTTGTAAACTATGGTTGAAAAAGAAGTGATAATGGAAAGGAATCAAATAACTCTTTGTGCAGTTCAGCAGAAGGAAAATTGAATTAACCTTTTTCTAGGCTATGGCAATGTCTTCACGGATATGTCTGCTTAGTCTCTGCACTTATTTTTCAAAATACACAATTATATCTGGACATGTTATGGAGAATGCTTGAACATAAGAACAGAGATGAGCAAATGGACATCCATATTTTAAAACATGTTTAAAGACATATATTCAAGAAGCAGAGAAGACACCAGGACTAAAAATTCATTTCAACAGGCAAATTAATGTACATCTCGGTAGAAAGATTAACATAGAAGTGCTCATTTCCTTGAACAGAATTCTAATGTCTTCAGACAATCACCAAGAAGGTCATCACAGAAAGAAAAAAACAACTTTTTTAGCTAAGAAGAACAACAGTCTTTGAACAGAATCTTCTAAACTGCTTTCTAAAAGCAAATGATGAAAATTTTGACTATTCCTAGTCTAAAAGGGGTTCTGTGGGCCTCACAGGTGATTTGGAGGGGCGGGGAAATCATAGTCTTATTTCCATAATGGCATGTCGAGAGAGAAAAGTATTTCCCAAATATCTTCAAACCTGGGCACTATCATATAAACGTTCTCAAACATCAATATCCAGGCATTCACTATCTGATTACTACAACATGCTGTATAACAAAACATTCTGGACAACAAATACAAGCAATAAAAACTCCAAATCCCAATAATTAAATAAATAATAAAAAAACAAAAGGAGTTACTCTTCCACTGTTTTAGAACCCAAAGTGTTAGTATCCTGCTAGTATATTGCTTACTTTGACTTGACATGTTTGACTCATTGGGGGAGGGGGTGTTTGAGAAAAAAGCTTTTCATTTTTCCCCCTCAAATTTTAATTTCTTAATCTTTTAATCTTGTTAATCTTTTTTCTCAAATTTTAATTTTCTGTGTAGTGATTTATTTTGTTAATGCAATAATTTTTTACCAATGTATAAAGAGTTCAGCAGCATTTTAAATAAGACTTTTTAAAATGAGAGGCAAGGAGAGATTCACTTGGTTACTATAAATTTGGTTTGTTGTGCAAGCACAGAAGTTAACAGCAGGTGACTCATTTTAGTTATTTCATTAAATGGAAAATAATTTGCTACTGTCAGACTTCTATTTCTATTATGATTCCTATTTTGCCATAATTCCTATTAAATCACACTTACGTAGCAGTTGTCACAATCACTTCTTACAGAATAAACAAATAATAATAATTAACACTGATGTCAGCAATTGAAATATATAATTACATATGATTTAAAAAGAATTGAAAAGGTAACTGTCACGACAAATATGCTTCTGAATTGTATGCAATGACAATGGAACAATAGATGCCTCCTCGTCGTTGCTGTTAAATTCTCACTGAAACTGAGACTATGATTTTCATATGAATTCAAAAATGAATTGAAGAAGATGTCTGAAAAGGATCCTGGGATAGATAACATGTCAGCTAATTCTGCACATAAAAACTAGTAATTCGTTTTTGAAGTTAGGCTTGTGTTACATTTCATTGAAATATAATTTATGTCTCTAAATAAACTTGTGGCCAAATGATGTACCAAAAGATCTTGAGGCATTTTTTAAACAACACTTTGAGTTGATTTGTTGGGAAAAAAACTTGCTTTAAAAAGTTAAAGTAATTCTGATAGCTGGTATATTGAATTGTTTATTTCAATTTCAAGGCTATCTGATTCTTTAAAAACTGGGCAGCTTATAAATAATCACCGAATGCATATATAAGGCGGATAGGTTTCCAAAAGGCATGAACAAGTGAAGGCAGGAAGATGGACTAAGAGTAGAATCCTTCCAGCTCTGTTATTCTGTTAGCTAATGCCTTTCACACCACTTGCTTCTCATTATGCAACTATCTGTCCAATGGTTTGTAGCCGCCTATGATGCTTTTTTAAATGAAAAACCATGACAGCTGCAAAACAGCAACACCATCCATCTTTGCAACAATAAATTTCCAAAGTAACATGCAAAGAAGTTGAATTCCATTCTAAATCATTCTGAAGGAGATAGTTGATGGAGTGAGAGGGTGTTTAGACAAAATCTCATTTGGAAGGGGGGGAAAAGAAAAGTTTCAAGAAATTGAAGGACATACTTTAATGCAATCTCATTGAACTATACACCCAACACTAAAAACACAGCACTCCAGATTTAACCATTGTTGATTTTTTTTAAAGGCAGAAGATCTCAACAATAAACATTGAAATACCTGGAGAGAGCAAGAACAGAAGAGAAAGATCTGGAGAAAATAGCAAAACATAAAGACCTGCAGATATAAATAGAATGACTATGGCAAGAGAAAGCAAAAATAGTACCAATAGTAATATAGGAATACCATCAGCTCTGGCAAAATTGAATACCATCAGCATTGAGAAAATCACTATCCATCAATTGCAAAAGGCAGATTCACTTGGAACAGCTTACAACCTGCGACAATACTTTAACACCATCAAACAGCAACATTTGCCTATCCCAGGACCTAGGAAGGACTTGATAGATGGACAAAAAGAGACTGGATACTGTTTGTGACTTTTCCACACATTCAGTACAATGACAGATGGTTAACAGAGGGATTTGAAGATTAGTTTTAACTTTGGGGTATGTGAACAGATGTAGGGTTGATTCGATTATTAGATAAATAGATTTCCACATCAGGGATATTTGTTTACATAATGTAGCACTTTTGCTAAATACAGATGGGAAAGTTTATAACTATTTGTAGGGCTGTTATGTAAGGGTAGGCGAATATATTAGATATTTGATGTATACCTTTCAGCAGTCAGCCAGGGTGGTTGTTTTTTTTAATGTTTAATTTTAGATATAATTGGTGTTTGAGGTTTTTCGGCTTTCTTTCTTTTTTTTTTGCACCACATGAGTTTTCTCTTTATGTGGTTAGTGTTGGATGTTTGTTAGTCTTTTTTTCTTTTTTTAAACTTTTCTGTGTTTTGCATTTTATCTTTGGCGATAAAAAAGAAATAAACATGTTTGAAGTTATGACAGACCCTCTTCCCAAAATACTTATGCCCCAGTTCTGATGGCTGCTCCTCCCCGATGATCTTGTGACAGCATTTTGAGTGTTTGGCAACTGGCCTACATTTATGGCCATTTGCAGCATCCTGTGGCCACATGACTGTGATTTATGATATTTTTGCCCAAAAACCCCAACATTTATTTCCAGATTTAAGCAAAACGGCACCATAATACACAAGCAATGGGTTTGCTTAACAACTGCCACAAATAAAGTTTGTAAAATGGGATTCGTCATGTGATAACCCCCTGGATGACCATCATGACTTTTGACCATAAGGGATAGACTGCATTACAATTATAATTTGAGAGCTACCTGTATTCTCAAGAGAGGAGTCATCTAAGCTAAGGACATTACTATTCTCACTAGTAAAAGACGAACATATGAGCCCTTACACCATGTTGGCTGTAGTAACTTAAAGTCACACATTAATCTTAAACTATATGATTGTTTTGCTTCATTTTAGAGATGTTTATATTCCATTTTAGAAAAGTTTATATCCTTAATGTTTGCAAAATACCTGGAAAAGTCTTCATGGTTAATTGTTCATCTTTTTAAAAAAATCCCCTTTGAGGCTTTATTTTCCCTTTCTAGCAAATTTAATTTGACAGCTAATTTAATCAATGAAGTTAAAATTATAAAATATAACAGCTAATTTTAAAGAGTTGGTATGTGGTGTTGGCAAACAATCATGTGCATTAAAACCAGATCAAGATTTTTACTACTGGAATAATTGATAAATCCATGAAATATCACGATGAATTCTTGTGATCTGGTTTACAAGCTTTTTCCACCACCACCCCGACAAGCTCAGTATTTTGCCTAGTTATCAGTAAACAGTTCACAATGGATTATGAAGCTGTATATGCTTGACTCAAAGTGTTCCCTTTGCCCTTTTTCAAAATATACAACTTGCAGTGTGATACTTAGATAACTCACGTTTTGTTACTAATAAACAGAGCTGCTAATCCTTCTTTCACCCATGATATACAATAAAATTGTATTAACAAGAGGTGTGATGGACACATATCAAAACTAAAACTTTAAAGCAACCTTGAACTAACAGAGGAATAAGATAAAGTAGAATATATGTATAAACGTTTTTATAAAAAATGAATGACATGTAAAATGTGATGATAAATATGTGAATGTCTGTATGGAAATAAAAAAACTTTAAAAAAAACTAAAACTTTAAAACTGGCTTAAAGCTAAAGAGATTTTTCAATGCCCAGAAATGTGCTACATTTTTAAAAAAGCAGTATTTCATTGCTTCAAATGACATAGAAAAATGCCATCTTTTCCTTGTTTGTTGGCAAATTAGAGATAAATTTCATGCATATCACTAACAGACTTTTTAGTTGTATTAGCAGCTGGATTTTGTGTTCCTATATGCCTATTATTTGTATTTTGATATACAAATTGAAAATATGGGTGGGATTTAAATATGGATTTAACTAATAATTACTTACATCTGATCTCCCCAAGCTTTGTTTTATTTACTTGCAAAAGTCACATGAATAGATGTGAAAATCACATGAATTTATCATTGGATTTTCCTTAAGTTATGACAATTGTTCAGCATTCCCCTGCTCTGCTAATTTTGAAGACAAGAAGCTACTTTGGTATTGTATTCCACTACTGAGTTGTATTCAGATTGCATTTGCTACCTGGATAAATGGGAAAGCCAGCATAAATTTGAAGGAGAGAGGAAGGAGAGGGAGAGACAGAAGAGAAAAGTGGGCATGGCTGGCAGGCAGGTTTTTGATGTTCTCTGTCAGCTTCCCACAGGGAAATCCAAGGGAAATCCTGCAGGAAGTCAGAAATCACTCCTGCTTCCATTACTTTTTTGCCTACCACTGGTCATTCTGTTTAGGTAATGAACTAGCTCTCAAACAATGGCCCAATGTCTACTTTCCTTTAAGAGTAAGCCATTCTTTGCATGCAACAGTTTCACATGTACGTTTTAGGATGCTTTGACCTTTGGACTGGAGTAACTAATAAGACTTCCTCCTAATTTTTTTAAATGACTACTAGCTATATATCTATATGTCTGGTTGCATTTGCTAAATACATCTGGTATTTGATAGCTTAAGTGACACCAGGCATGCTAATAAATCATGGTCACGTATTGATGTCTCCCCTCTAGTTACTCTTTCATCCTGCTTCAATAAAAGTTCCAATTTAATGCAGAATTTCACTTGCACATGGTGGCGAAGTATTATTTGTATGGGTTTGCATTCTTCCATGATCTTTCACACCATGGGAAGTCAAATCTGAAATTCCCCCTGCTGAAAGTAGCTCTAGTTCCTTTTAATGCTTAACATATGGAGATATTCCATCTACAAGACTACAAACCAAATCAGGATCATTAATATTTCTGCTTACTGTTATATTCATCTAATTGTTAAAAATATTATGCATTATGCTATCAGCTTCTAAATATTTGTATTTATTAATTCATTTTTATAATGGCCTTTTTGGATAGAAATGCAGTAAGAAATTGGGTAGCATTCAGCAGTATAATGCAGGGTATTTTTGAAGTTAAAATGAAAGTACATTCAACGAGATCCCTATCATGGAAGTGAACTAAAACACCAACGGCTGATTTTGGGTCGTGTCAGTGGCATTTCTTATAGTAAAACTTGATTAATAGAATAATAGTTAATTATTTCTATTTTAAAAAGAAAGAAGAGAAAATGCTATATTTTGGTAGCATTAAAGTAGATAATGCAAAATTAGCTTCATGCTCTATTGGTGTAAACAGGTTCTGCCTGTTTTTCCTTTGCCCCTTTGAGTCAAATTTCTTCAACTGATGAGGGGTAGCCAATTGATATGAAACGGTATTTAGGCAGGAATGGCTAATTACTTTTTTTCCATTAGTGCCACAAATAGGTTTGTTTGATCCTCTATTTTGGTTATTGACCATTGTGATGGTTTGTTGCTTTGGAAAATATACTCTGTCTGTATCACAAATGCTAGGTCAGCACATGTTGCAAGAAGAAATTAAATTTATAATGGATGTGTAACGGAAACGAGATCACAATCTTATTTATAATTTTTCTCATTTTAGCTCCGAGACTAAAAAAAACCCAAAAATTTCTGCAAAACTTCAAAGATAAAACAAGATAAATGAAATTGGAATTCCAATTTAGAGTGCAAAGCCATTTTAAATAAGAGAAATCTCCACAACTTGAAAAGCAACGGTCCTATTAATTCTTTTCTTTGATTCTATATCATACCTTTTCATGTCCTGCCGCATTTGCATTTCATGTACATATTAATTTTGGGGTTTTTTAAATCAGCATTTATATTTGTATATGAAAACAGATAATTTTATGTTGTTCTTTGCATTTAAACTTTTTTGAATTTGGTATAAGTATTTTGTGTTAAATAATATATGAAAATATTTGTGCAAAAGCTACATCTTCATTTGTTCCCTAATTTAGGGCAACTTAGTGTAATGCCCTCCACAAGGGAAGGCATAAAAAACCCATGTTTTCAAGATAACATGCCTATTAGCTATGCTACTTGGATATAATGGAGATATGGAGGATTTCATGTTTGGAAATACTGATCTATGATAAGCTGATCTTATCAATTTATATACTAATAATTTTATTCCTTAAACTCTTTGTAACTTCTCAAAGTGCTATTTTCCAGATGAGTCTTCTTTCTATCCTTTGGCGTGTGTGTGCGCGCGCGCACACACACACACACAGAGGCCAATGGCTGGCTGCCAGGATATTATTAATATAATAATATAATATTATTAATATAATATAATGTTTAATTTGAATAAATACATAATGTCAAATATTGTGCTCATAACATCCACTACATGGGTAATTCCAAAGAGTAGCATGATTAAAGCTTAGATTACATGAGACATATTGGTGCGGTGGTTAGAATGCCGTATTGCAGGTTACCTTGCAATACTGAGGTTGATCATTTTTCTGAGGTCAGTAAAACGAAGACCCAGATTGCTGGGGGCAATATGCTACCATTTGTAAACTGCTCAGAAAGTGCTTTAAAGCATAAAGGAGCAGTATATAAGTCTAAGTGCTATTGTTATTGCTATTGCTACACTTGCAACATTATTTAACCTAACACTGATTGGCTTCAATTTTGACTTTCAACCTTGAATTAAATTGAATCTTGAATTTCAATATTTTTTTAAAAAGTCCTTTTAGGATAGGCACTTCTTAATAAACTTATAGCTGAGACATATACATTTACCAAACAGAGAAATTAGTATTTCCCTTTTGTGCATGCAGGACATGTAAAGCATGTGTAAAATGTCTTGCATATTTCAAATGGCTTGTTAAATCATACAAATAGCGCTTTTGAGATTTAGTTTATAGAATAAAGTGTTAGAACATCTGCAAACATATGCCAACGTAAGAATTCTGTATTACTTTCAAAGAATTTCAAACTCTGACAGATTTCAGGGCTACCATTTCTAAATAAATAAATAAAAATAGACTAAAACGTATATTGTTCTGAGGTTTCTTCCAATTTAAATTTGAAATATGGTTTCTTAATTCAAGTGCTTTGTTATAATCTGTAGACATTTCAGTTTGGAATGTGAAAGGTATCCAATTGGAAGCTGTCAAAGAATAATTATAATTTCATGATGATTAATATGAAATTATAATTATGAAAAATGAAAAATGCATGCATTTATTTTCTATACTTTTAGACTAACACACATTCAGGGCAGCTTAAAAACTTCAATTAGTAAAGAGCTTACTTTAAAAAAATGATATGACCAGTATAAAAAGAACAATAGGATTATAATACATTAATCATGTAGACATGATTCAATAGGTGATACCTTCATGGAACACAATGGAGTTTATGTCCAACTAAATGTGTATAGGGTTATGGATCTTAATAATACTTTGGGAATAACATGATTTTGATGCCTTACCACAGTGTATCTTAATCCTGGCAGATTTTAAGATGTGTGGACTTCAATTTCCGGGAATTCTGGGATATGAAGTCTACACATCTTAAAAGTACCAGGGTTAAGAAACTTTACCTTACTAAAACATGCCATTTTGATATTTAGAGGTTACAACTGAAATGCCTTTCTTAGTTTTAATATTTTTTATTGTTTTTGTATTGAAAATTCCATTTCTATATTAAACAGTGTGCTTTGTAGGTATCCAAAGCGTTAAAATATAAACATCATCACAATCATTACAATTATATCAACATACAAACATATATTAGGTAATATAGATTGTTATTAAAAAGTATACTATCTTCCATATTGACATCAATTATATAACCATCATAGTATTTACTAATCAGTTTTTCTTTCCCATGTAGTCCATATTTTCACATAAATCCACTCATTTAACCTCTGTATCTATCAACTAGCCGTTTGTAAAAAATTTCCATGTCATAAAATATTCCGAGACTTCTTTTTCTGTGCATTGCAGTATTTTTTTGATTATATTATCGTCTGTAGGGGTTTCTTCATCTTTCTAGAATGGTGCATATACAATACTGGCTTAAAATATGTAGAATTAAATATGTATTACTTTTATTATAGTTTTCTGGTAATATGCCCAACAGGAATATCTCAGGTTTCAAGTCTATGTGTTGTTTTGTCATAGTTTCCAGCCATATGTGGATTTTCTTCCAATATTTTTTGCTTTTGGACACATCCAGCACACATGATAATATGTACCTGGTATTTGGTTACATTTCCAATATTTAACAGATTTATGTTTGTACATATTCGCTATTCTTGCAGGTGAAAAGTGCCATCTATAAAACATTTTATAGAGATTTTCTTTATACGCTATTGACGTTGTGACCTGTAGTTTCGATCCCATAATTTCTGTCACCTGTCCAATTCTATTGCATAGCCAAAATTCTTAGCCCAAACTATCATGGTTTCTTTTACTTGCCCTATGAATACTGGGAGAATCAGAATTTTGCATATTTTTATTATCACAGTTTATGATTTTTGCTTAATCATTGGAAAATCCTTTATTTTTTCCCCTGCATAAAAGTGACCTCTGTTATTTTCTTCCTCGTTCTTAAGAACTCCTTTTGGGTTGTTGGGAAGTACCATCAGTGCTAGTTCTATTAAGGTTTTGTGTTTTCTCTGTCTATCATTCTGTGACCTCTTTAACTGAATAAGTTTTCCAAGGTTAAAAAAAAGCCCTTTGGGAGAATTGAATTAGAGTGTGGGAAAAATACTAGCGATTGTGCAATAAAAGAGAGGATATTCATCCCTGCTTCTTCCTCTATCAGTTCCCCCTAAGTGCAAGATAGATCTTCAGGTTAGCACTTCTGTTACTTTATATTTTAGTTCTTCATATTAAATTAAAGTAGAATTTTAAATTGTCAGTTTGATGTTTTCATTCTTATTTTTAACCCCTTTGCTTTTTTTTATAAAGGTAGCATATAAATGTTTTAAAATAAACACAGTGAAAATTTGAAATGGTTAAGAGCAAACATTCATATTATTGTGCCTTTGAAATCAAGAGGATGATATTTTCCAAAAGGCTGGGTGAATATTTCATAGCAAGAAAGCAAAACCGAAGTCTACTTCAAAGAGTAAATTTATTCAAATTAGCAACTAGAGGTTAGGCTGGGCCCAGGAATTGGTTATGGCATTTGTGTATGAGTACGTCTCAGGGGTGGGTTGTAAATTGTTTTGCTGCTGGTTTGCTCAGGGTCACGCTTCGCGCACACGCGCAAAGCTTGTGTGCACACAGCAATAAAAAATAGCTTCTGTGAATGCACAGAAGCAAAAAAAATTTAAATGGCAGTGCCCACAGAGACATTGAAGGAACCTGCTCCATGACATCATCACCGAGTTACTAATGGTTCTATAGAACCAGTTAGAACTGGCAGGAACCTACTTCTGGTATGTCTATCATCTCTCTCTGTCTCTGTCTCTTTCTGTCTCTGTCTCTGTCTGTCTCTCTCTGTCTCTCTCTCTCTGTCTGTCTCTCCCCTCCTCTGTCTCTGCCATTCTCACCTAAGTAACTCTGGGTGGCTCACAAAACATATTTTTAAAACCTAATAAAAACTAGTTACAAAACAGTCTACAGATATATAAAAACCTTAAAAAATGTCTACAATCAACACCACAGCGGAAAAGGCTGAATCCTTAAAAGACTGAATTCTGAATCCTGCCGAATGATAGTCCTTCATAGATGGCACCTGTAACGTGCATATCTTGCTGTTCCTGAGGGAATGAGGGGAGTCAGTTTCTCAAATAATAAGATCCAGGCCATATGTTGCTTTATAGTTCATAGCCAGCATCTTGAACTGAACCCAGAAGCAAATTGGAAATGAATGCAGATCAGAGGTGCAATATGTGCAGACCGAAGACCATAATTGCCTACACTGTGACATTCTGTACTAGAGGTTTGTGTAGCTTCAACTCAGTGTTGACTCCTAGTGACTGCCTGGCCAAGTCCCTATAGTTTTCTTGGAAATATTTTTAGAAGTCATTTGCCATTGCCTCCTTCCTAAGGCTGAGAGCCAGTGACTAGCCCAAGGGCGCCCAGCTGGCTCTGTGCCAAGGATTCACATTCTCCAAGTTTATATCCTAGTGTTCTAACAACTGTGCCAAACTTGCTGTCTTTATGGTATGTTTATACCAGAATTATTTGTATACACTTATCTAATCATCTCCTCAGGTTCTGCAAAATATAGGCCTACCTACTGCTCTCCTCTCTATTTAACCTTGTCCAAATATTTTAAAGTTCAGTCCTTTAATGTAACATATTTACATTAAAGTAAATAAGAATCTGGCTTCTATTAGGCATGATCACATAGCCAAGTGCTCTACATTTTTATTGGTGCAACTCATAAACATCTAAAACAGGTTTTCTTCTGAACATCTTCTTTCTGTTTGTTCATATTTCTGAACATGAATGTGCAGTGCCATCCAGCTCTCTCATGCCCAGAGCAGGACTCTTGGGCAGCTGAATTGAAGGGAGGTCCCTTCCTTCCTTCTAGTGGCACTTGGAATGTGTAGATCACTTCAATACATCACCTCAGATCATCAATGCCACATGAATAATTTATTAACAAATTTTATCTAAGTCAATTCAGAAAACATGCAACTACTATTATGTAGAGTTTTCCGTATTTCCCATAGTTTTATGCTTTCATATACTCCTGTGCACCATGATATTTTTTACATAATCCCTAATACAATTTTTTAATCTATTATTTATTTGAATGTGTCTTAGTTCTAACTTGTTTTCCTACAACGTTTTCAATTGTGGTCTGATTTTAGGCCACTTTTCCAAATGTATGTTAATAATTAATAGATTTTGCTGATGGAATGGCTACCATCTCACCAGACATTGCCGTGGTGGATCTTGCTGTTTGAGGTAAAAAGAAATCTGACATAAAGATTTTTTTCTTTCATTCCTTATGACAGGCCCCATTAATCCTTCTCCTCCTCCTTGTCACTATTGCCAACTATTTCTTTTGCTTTCTGAGTTGTCTAAATCTATCTAGTAATAAGCAGCAGCAACCATGGCATGTTCACTAGCATATGGGAATCTAAGGGATAATGGTCAATAGAGTGTGCATAGTATAATTATTAAAGTGAAAGAGGAAAAGTAAGTACAGATACTCCACAATTTATGACTACAATATTTGTTTAACAACTATGATGACCAATCCTTGTACTTATGACTGCCACACCATTACTGCACTTTAGTTATGTGGTCAGAATTTGGGTATTGGCAACTGACATGTATTTATGATAGTTGCAGCATCCAGAGTCATATGATTATTATTTATAACCTTCCCAAGAGGTTTCTAACAAACACACTTGTTAATGGGGGAATTTAGTTAACAACTCTGGTTAAAAAGGTTGTAAACTCAAGTGTGATTTATTACCAATGGAATTTCCGGTTCCAATTATAATCATAAATTGAGGACTATCTGTAATATTGTCAATCCTATTAGCCTGCATTTACTTATAACAAGAGACTTTTGTTCAAATCAAAACACATTGGCAACTTTAAAAAAACAACGATTGAATGTAAATCCCTTGACCAGTGATTGGTCATGGGATTCCTCAGACACTGCCCAAATGATTTTCCTTGATTTTTATTTATTTATTTTACTGGCAGCTTATGACCGTAAAGGGAAAATCCCACTGAATGCTTCAGGGGATTGCTTTTCTTTGAGATACTTTTGTTTTTAGAAAGTTTCATATTTACTACTGATTGCTTATTCAACATTTTCAAACTTAATTTAGAAAATAGGTCAAATACATTTTAGAAAATAAGGGTTTCTTTCTTTCTTTCTTTGTCTATAATTAGGTCAAAGCTCATCTGATGTCATGTGACAATATTAGGCCAGGTAAAACTGCAAGAAAGGTGACACCACAGTCTTGTCCAGCACCCTACTCATCCAGTCCATTTCATGGTGTCTATCCTAGGGGGTTAAGGCACTGTGAGTTCTAATCCCAGTTTATGCATGAAAACAAGTTGGGCGACTTTGAGCTAGTCATTAATCATGAATTAATGATTTTTAAGAAGAGAGGCCTAATTAAGCAACAGCAAAAAATCTGTTGGCAATAGTAATATTTTTGATAGACTTCCTTTTTTGTTGCTGCTTTCCAGGGCCTACTTAGCAGCAGAGTAAGGGAATTCCAGCATGCAGAGAATTCCTTGCTAAGGTATGAGCATAACCACAAACCAACTCTGGTAACTACTGATGTGTGACAAAAGTAAGTAGATTTACTTTGTGCAAAAATCATTCAAAAAGATGTTTGGGTTTTAAAACATAGTAAATTAATTATACTAAGTTAGTGTTTGGTCTGTGAAGCTTCATATTTTCAATATTTTCCAGATTTTCAGTCAGGAATTTTTCTAACCCAAATGGCAATGTGAAAGATGAATTTGGGAACATGTATTTGCAAAAATGTGCCTCCTGGTATTATGACCTTCCTTTAAAAAAATCTCATTTAAAAGGTCTCATTTGTAGTATCTTAAGTCAGCAGACCTCTTAGACCAGAGGTGTCAAACTCAATTGCATTGATGGCTGCATCAGGGCTGTGGTTGACCTTGGGGGGCTGGGGGACATGGCTGACTGGGTGAGTGTGGCCAACTGGATGGGTATGGCCAGCTTGATGCCACTCTCCAAACTGCTGGCATGTTTCCCCTTCATATTGGGTAGACCAGGCTGAAGCCACACTGGCCCAATGATTCCTCTTCGCATTGGGTAGACCAGGCCAAAGCGATACAGGCTCTGTGAGCCAGATACGACCGGCCTTGTGTTTGACACCCCTATCTTAGACTGTAGGACCAAGATATCCTCTGACTTCTGTACCTGGAAGTCTGCTCTACCTCAATGAAAAAAGCTGTAGAAAAAAAAGCCAATGGTTTATTGGCCAGCTTCTATGATTAGAGATACCAGATGTGGGATGAAGATGCAAATGATAGCCCTATTTGTTTTTCAATTGTTCTGGGTGAGAACATACAACTTAAAGACCTAGGAATGAAATGAGCCTCTTGAAAGCCATCTGCAAACCTTCAGCATAACAATTCTTCCAGCTGTTTTAAAATTATCTTTGGCAGTCTTAACATTGGTTTGAAATGATACATATCTATGAAAACAAATACTTGGCATCATTTCATTTGCCTCCTTAACTGGCAAAACATGCCTTATTTTCTTCTCGTTTATAAAATACTACACTAAGAATCAAGTAGGAACTGTTTAGGAACTCAATTGCACAAAAGAGTTTAATGCTGAGCAACAGAAAGACCATGCAAATTATTTATGATATAGCCTTAGAATGAATGAATGAAATAATTAAATAATTAAATAAGATGAATAAACCAAGGCATGGCTGAAGAAGTGCTATCTTTCTGTATTAGATCTTTTTTCTCTCTAAATGTACATTTGGAAATTAACTGGATTAATGAAACAAATCCACGAAGACGTTAACCACATAAACTGGTGGTTTTATTATACTGTATATAGACAATATGATTCCTTTTCTGAGATGAGAACGTTTTTTGAATAATTGTAACTTTAAAAAAAATCTAATGCTATTTAACAGGGTACAAAGTCCTGCTTTATTCACATATAATTGTAAGTTTACTCATGAAGACATGTTTTCATAAACAATATCAAGTTTCAAAGTGATAGTCAACAAAAAATGCCCGATTTCCTTCCAATAAATGTCATATACTTACAAGAGCTGATGATATTTTCCTGTAACTAACAGATTAAAAGTAATTTGTTGTTTCACCTCTGCTAAACTTAGCCACACAAATATGTTCTAGCCTTTGTGTAATATGTACAATTAAGTAAAAGCAAGAGAAGAATATGAATAATTTCATTATTCAAAAATATTTCTTATTCAAATGGAATATTTAATTCATTATTCAAACACTTCGCATAAATGTGTTCATCTTTAATACATTCGAAAATACACTTTTTTTTGTAAACTATCAGTCATTAATTGTGTCAGGAGTTAAAGACAACATTAAGACCCTTGCTCCCTGGAAAACATCTCAAATCAGGCACCAGAGGAAGTCAAAAAGAAGCATAAAAACAATATAAAAAGTGCAAAAGAAACAAACAATAACAATTGACTATATCACCCCTGCCACCTTACAACAATAAAATAATTCAATTTATTCATTAGATTTATATCCTGACCTTCATTCAGAAGTTCAAGTCTGTGTGCCGTGTGCTTCCTTCTACCCATTTTTATTTTTGTATAAATAATCCCAGAGGTTGGTTGGGCTAAGGAAATGTGACCAGCACAAAATCCCCCAATGTCAGTTCCCCTAATGTCAGGGTTGAGGAGGTAGTCAGCCCAGGGTTCCCCAATAGCTCTAGCAACTTAACTACTGTATTGCTATATCTGTATATATATTGAAACTAATATTAATTTGGGATAAACAAATTTCATCTATTTATAATATATTGAGCTATGAAGCAACTTTCCTTGGAATCACTATTAATACAGGAATTCCCCATAAAAATTGACCATCTGTAAATATGATTGTGGTGTGTCTGTGTGTGTGTAAAAAAACTATTTAATATATAATGCATTACAATAATATTTGTTTTCCATTAGGAGAAGGCGTGGCTTATTCTGGGTGAGACAATGATCTCTGGGAAGCTCCCGGGAGATTGTCGAATCTCAGCCCAACCGGGAGTCCTAGCGGACCCTGACCTGACCTGGAGGGACAGTGAAGTACGGGGGCACCTAACTGCATGAATGGGGAAACGGCAATTTCCCTATAGTGCAGACTGAAGCCTCAACCAGGCAGCTTAGAAGGCAGGGCTGGTCCTGCCCCCAGCCTGGACAGCCACTTCAAAAGGAACTTTTTGAAAGAGATATTGCTTGTTGGAGGAAAAGATCTGAAAGATATCACAAGAGTGGAGAAACAGAGAAAAGAGTAGATTGGTGTGTCCAGCCCTTTAAGAAAGAGGGATTCTTTTTTTTGCGATCGTAAAAAGAAAGTGCCTGGAGAGAGACTCAAAATGGTGGCTGATTTGGCACTTTGGCTTAAGCGGGAGATTTTAAAAAAAAATCTAAATTAAAGAAAACAAGGATTCTTTGCTTTTGCACCTGAAAGAAGGAAATTTAAAAAGGAGGAATAGGCTTTCTTTTCCCTTTTGTTGTTATTGTCGACAGTGGATTATAGAAACCAAAAGAAAATCGATAGGGACATCTGCTTGTGAAATGAGGCCATTATGATTATTGGACATTGTATTTTGGTTAGCATTTAAATTTAAAGAGACAGTGTCATAAAACTTTAAGGATTGACAATAGAACAAACTTGATATAATGGAACATGAGGGATTTCTAAGCCTTACTGAAATGATAACAAACTTGTATAAAATGATGAAAGGTGAAAATGACTTTGGCCCACTGTTGGATGAGAAGAAATTGGAATTGATTGAATCTGATTTGGAAATGGATCATGATCCCCTGTTGGAGGAAGATGGAAGAACGAAACTGGAACTGTTTGTGCCCAACATTTCTGTTGCTAATTGAGATGGTTCTTAAGTGAGTTTTGCCCCTCCCTTTTACAAGCTTTCTTGCTGTAGTCGTTAAATGAATCCCTGCAGTTGTTAAATGAATCTGGCTTCCCCATGGACTTTGATTGTCAGAAGGTTGCCAATGATCCCAGGACACGACAACTATCATAAATACACCCCAGTGGCCAAGCATCCAAATTTTGATCACGTGACTGCAGGGATGCTACAACGGTTGTAAGTTTGAAAAATGGTCATGGATCCCTTTATTCAGTGCCGTTGTAACTTTGAATGGTCACTAAATGAATGGTTGTAAATCAAGGACTTCCTGAAAAACAGTTTTTTTTTTAAAAAAATCCCTGGATTGTTTCTTTTTTGCTTTCTTCGATGGTAAACCGAGGAAGCCAATACTCATTATGAAGTTCTAGCAAATCAAACCCTGATTTTTCAGGCTGCTCTTTTGCTCAGCACAAAGCATTTAGGCTTGATGATGCAGAGGGCTTTTCAAAGGAGTTGTAGTGCTCACATAGCATTTCTAGACTCTTGACTACAAATCTTACGGCATTCCTTCTGCAGATTTTAATCAGCCTCTGCTGATTCTCTCTTCCCTCAGGCATTTGATAGATTCCTGGGTTGAGCTTTCCCCTGCCCTCTTTCCCCTGCTAGTCTAGTCCGGCTCCTGACACGACTCCAGTCTTAATCCTCCTGACTTGATCCATCTGACAGGTGGTTCCTTCAGACAGACCTCCTTTTTGGCTCCACAGCCTGGCTAGTATTTCCTTGGGAGTTTTTGTTCTTTGCTGTCTTACTATTTCCTTGCTTGGGAGATACCCTTGCATCTGCCGTCCTCTTAGAACGGGCTCTCCCCCCCCCTCACAGCTGTTAGCCCGAGGAACAAGCCTCCCTTTCTTTGATATCCATCTTCTTGCACCCATTGGTGGAATTTTGATTTCCTCTCTATTCCCCAATTCTTATTTTGCAGAGGGAACTGACCTCGCCTGCACCCACTTTCCCAGCTGAATTCTGTGAGCAGTTTCCACAATTGCTAAAGCAGTAATAAAGTTTCCTTGTCAGAATCTTGCTATGACTTCTAAATAGATGAAAGGCAGTTAAGTCACATATGTACTCCTTTCCCATAGCATCCTTTGTGAGGAGTTTGAGCTGTGTGGCTAAATTGTTATTATCAGATTCCACTCCTGGCGTACAAAGCACTGTTTTGGGATAGTCCAATTAGATACATGCATTTATAGATTGCTTTATTTAATCTTACCTGTTTCATGCATCTATATTTTGCTTTATTTAATCTTACCTGGCTCATGCATTTATATTTTGCTTTATTTAATCTTACCTGGCTCATGGTCCAATTAAAGACTTTTGCTTTTTACAAAAGCAAAGTTTCACAATTATACATATTTTTCTCTGATAACCAACCTTCCCCACCTCTTGTAATACTTAGAGATAAATCTATATCTGAATTAAACTCCAGATTGAAACCTGGGCTGAATGGGTATACAGTTCTTCCGCAATTATTCCCTTTTTTAATTTTCATTAGTATAATTTTATCTTAGCAAGATACAGTAGTAGTCTGCTTGGTAAATAGGATCATGCATCTTAAGGAGTTAAACTAGGTAGACAGTTCAGTATTAAATGGGGGTAAATAAACTGCTGAGACCTGATCTCCTGCACTAATGGGATTAGTTTTCCTGCAGGCCAAGTTCATCACAAACGTCTGGGGGTTTAATTCAACTTTAGACCTTTTCATAAGGCAGGCATGAAGAATAAAGAAGGAGTGACAAATAGATCTGAAGTGGTCCCTGGGGATCTGTTTAAATGTAAACAGAAATTCTTGAGGTCAAGTCTGCAATTTGTTCCTTCGTGTAATCATGTTTCTAAAGTAGGCTTTGAGATGCTAATGGTCATAATGTAATAATTAATAGAATAAAACCATACAAAACTTTTCTAAACTTAAAGCCAGAAGATTCATACGCCTTTCCTACTACTTCTTGACCTAGAATTGCAATTCTCAATATGCTTGTCAAGAAGTCAACTTTATCAGATTCAACAGAACTATGTTATGAGTAAAATGTATTCAGTGCTTCACTGGAAATAGAACTATATCTAATCTGATATAAATCAAATCTGATTAGAATAGAAAATAGAGAATCACTGTTTTTCCTTCAGTTCAAGACAACTAGTCATTCTGCTTCATGCAGTAAAGGTACAGATTGTAAAAGTTGAATTCTGCTGCTAGCTTCTTAGGATCTTAGGTTGGAATTAATATTTAATTGCTGGTTTATTACATTTACTGTATATTCCACCACAATAACTCTTGGTGGTTTGTATTTAAAATGGTAATACTTTAAAAAGAATGGAAAGACTGATAATTCCTTCAAGTCTATTATTTACCATATAAATATCTGCATCAAGGGTCTGAGATTTGTCTTAGTAAGTCTGTCCCATGTTTGCACCTGGCAACTTTTTTCTTATTGTGTATGAACAGTAATAGAAATTTTTTTTTTGTGCTTTTGTTTTGCACAACAATGACTCATATTTTGCATCTCATGAAACTATGCAATATAACTGAGTAATAGTAAACTAATATATATGCCTTCATCAGATGGCAGTTGCTGGAGGATGTAAAGGCAAGCAGGATCATTCCTGGTTAGTATTTGCTTAGGATACCCCCAGAGAACCAAGGGTTATAGGCTAGTCCTGGTAGTTGAACAAACATTTGGGAAGATGGTAACAGCCAGGTACTTTTGTACAACTGTCCAGAAAACTATGCAGATGTCTCTGTAGTGTTCCTAAAACCTGAGCTTAACTCATGTCTTCCAGACTAGATTAGATATTAGTATCAGTACTAGAATAATATAAGCAAGGAGCTCTGGGGGTTGTCCTTTCCATGGCTCAAGTCCAATTATTTGGGCATTGTGTAGCCACTCATGGCTGTTTGGGTCCACTGCACTCCATTTTTCCTTGAAGGTCATTGGAAATGGCTACTGATGTTATTGAATTTGAAAATCAAAGGATCCTAGCATTATAATAGTTTGCCCTTCCATTACTCAGGGAGATAGGATTAGTGTCTTTGGTTGTAGCCAGTATGCTTATGAGCTTGCATGTGTGTTTATAATCCTAGCCCAATGTTTTTATTCCTTGCTTCCAGGGTTTTCTGGATGCTGCTATACTAAGGTGCTAATAATAGCAGAGTGACAGCTGCTATGTGAGGATAAAAACAATCCTAGACACAATTCTGCCACCCCCACTTTTCTTTTTGTAGCTTCCTTGCAGACCAAGCAAGAGGTGCACTGAGGCAAAATGTAATCTGACCTGCAAAGATATGTTCTATAATCAAGCATATTTGGAAAGGTTTTGATCCGAGTGCCTTACTGATTCAACCATGTGCAAATAACACTTGACGAAGTTTGCTATCCCCTGGGATGCCCAGAGATGTCTTGGTCGGCTGCTTTATTCTGCAGTGATTTTTCTTTCAGGGTTGCTTGCCTCTGTCATACTTCTGCTTTCTCAAGCCTTTGTTTTGTCTAAGCTATTCTCCTTCTGGCTAATTTTGTTTTATTGATCTAAGATGAGATACATGATTGGAAAGGGAGGAGAAGAAGCAGAACATGGCGCAATAAAGGTTTCCAAAAATAATATTGAGTCAGTTGTGGAAACTCTCTTCCAGATAAACATTAGATAAATGAACATCTTCTTACTATTCGGGTGTCCAGAATTACTGGACACTTGATTCTTTTATCGATTCTTTTTCTGATTCCACACTGATTCCATATACAGCTAAATCTAGTCCAGAGATTGCTCTGGTTTTTTTAAAGGAGAATTTATTCAGCAAAACAAAATATAGGGTTTTAAGATATTGGATAACAATGCTGTGTCTAATGAGTCAGGCTGTAATTCCTAGTGTTGTATAGTATACACCATCCATTATCTATCTGACTCAGCCAGCAAAGGGAGTTACATGCATTCTTTATCTATGGAAACTTGGCCTTTCAAGTCGAGGAAAATGCTTTCAAGGGTGCTCTTTTACAGTGAATTACAGTCCTAAATTAATGAAAGGTCTGCTGTAGAATATTTGGAAATAGTAATGAATGGTGGACTGTTAACTGACAGTGTAATAATTGAGGATAATCTTGGAAAGAAAAACTGGATTTTAGATGTTGCACTGATATAGTGAGTAAACATACTGACTTTCCCACCAACATAGGAAAATGTTAGTCTCAGGGGAAAAAAGCATAGACTTACAAGAGACAATCTTTGAAATTAAGTCGACAGTAAGATGGCCCTTTTAAGGAGCAATGTGACTATGACTTTGTATCTCTCTAATAGGAATTAGAGAGATACAAATATTGTCATAAATACTTCTGAATGTATGTGGTTACATCCATGCATACAGCCAGAAACTCATGCAACTATGGGTAGTATTTTAATATTTCTTTGAAACCTTTTGAGGGCAAATGGACATTTCAATGTACAGCGTTGCCTGGGTCTTCAAATTGATTCCATGGTAGCAATATATTATTTTTCCTCAGCTGTAAATACAATATAATTTTTCCACTTGAGAATGACTTTTTCCCAGATAGCATATCTATCATCATTATTGTGCATTTACCTTGGGAACATAGTAATATAAAAATTATTTTAATTTTTTCCCCCGCAGCCTGATATTTTATAGCTTCTACATATGAGGCTGTTTTTGTGGCATAAAATGCTTTTTTTTTCTTTTTCTTTCTAGGTTCACACAAGCTAAAACTGATGTGGTTCTTTTTTAACAGGTTGCCTGTGCATTTGCCTAGCTATGTCAGAAGATTCTGGAACCGAAGGTCTGAGCTCAACTTCTTTGGCAGACTTCATAAAATTGTCCCATTTTAAGTCTCTGGATTCCAGTGAACAGACCAACCTAGAATTATCCGAGTCCGATTTTGGTCCTGGTGCCCTGCAAGTCTCACCTGGTTCCGGCTTTTTCAGTGAGGAAAAGGAAGACTCCAAGGTCCTCCAGTCTCAGTATTTATGGGAAGAAGGTGGAGACAGCAATGATTCCAGTGTGTATATGGGGCCAGCAGCAGGTAACCATCTTTTCACTATTTTCTTCTAAGTTTTATTAGAGTTTTTTGTTGTTTAAAAAAAGAAGAAGCGGGGCTTGGGTTTTTCAAACAGCTTTTTCAAATCATGTATTTTTAGAGGGAAATTAATTTAGAAATTTCAAGTGGGAAGTTTTTAGCCTTATAATCGTGGTGCAAAAAAACATGGTATTGAAATAATAATAATAATAATAATAATAATAATAATAATAATAATAATAATAATAATAATAAT
>JANHFT010003962.1:35008-69771 GCA_032467955.1 Pseudoxenodon macrops
GAGAGAGGAAGGGGCGGGGAGGGGGGGAGAGGTAGGTAGGTAGGTAGGTGGCTGCACCCGGAGTCCCGTTCCCCTTCATTTGATGGGAAGAGAGAGGAACGTTACTCGGGACACCCCGAGGCGACCTGCTCCAACTTGGGTCCAAGCGCGCAACGGAGGCTTGATGGGCATAGGATGGCGAGATGGAGGGGGAGGGCAGTGGAGGATGGGTCAGTGTGGGGGAGGAGGAAAGGTCCCTGGAGACCCCCCTCCCTGCCTTTCTCCGGGGAAACGCCACCCGCTTAGCGAGAGGACCAAGTGAGGAAGCATCCTGCGAAAGGAGACCACCGAGCGCGCCAAGACGCACGGCTCGCCACGGGCTGGGCTCCCTTCGAAACGGGCTCGGCCGGGTTGTTGCTGCTGCTGCTTGCTGCCTCCGCCGACTCCGAGAGTTTTCTTTCTCGGTTCAAGCACGAAACCAAAGCCAGACAGCAAGCAAGCAAGCAAGCAAAGAGGGAGATGGCTGCTGGGGAAGAAGGGGGAGAGAGAGAGAGAGAGAGAGAGAGAAAGAAAGATGCAACAAAGGGCTTTGGAAATCTGGCTTTGGAAATGCCCAAGGAGGCTGGGTTGCTTGGTCGGGAAAGGAGGGAGGGGGCTTTCAATTCACCTCTTCTTTACCTCCCCCCTCCCCAACACATCCCGTACCTCCTCCCGGCGTTGACACCCCAACCCATCCTCCCCTGCCTCCTTCAAAAACCGCTTTCGGTCTACCTACCACTGCTGCTCCAAATCCCAGTCCTTGAAAAAGTCGAATAGATCCATCGCGGATGGACCGAGGGAGCCAAGGCGCCGCCCCCGCTTCTCCTCCGCCGGGCTAGGCGAAGGCTCCGGGGCAGGGCTGCAGAGGCGGCGGGGAGGAAGAGGAGGCGGGGGGCGAGGAAGGCATGGGGCAAGCGGGCAGGCAGGCAGGCAGGCAGGCAGGCAAGAGAGCCGGGCTGCCTCTGCGCCCAGCCGCCGCGCCGCGCAGCGAGGAGGACTGGCCGGCGGTGGGAGGGGAAGAGCTTAGAAGGCGGTTCGTTTCCTCCGCCGCCGCCGCCGCCGCCTTCTCGGGGAGCAGGGCTGCCTTCTGCCGCCTGGCTGGCTGGCTGGGGAAGCTGGAGCCACCGCTCCCCACAAGGGGAGGAGCGAGGGGCAGCGGCCACCGAGCGGCCGCGGTTGGAGCAATGCTTGGAGGAAAAGGAGGAGAAGGTAGGGGGAAAAGAAAGAAAGAAAGAAAGAAAGAAAGAAAGAAAGAAAGAAAGAAAGAAAGAAGGAAGGAAGGAAAGAAAGAAAGAAAGAAAGAAAGAAAGAAAGAAATTTCTTCTGCCACACATTTCCTGGATATATTGGACAGATTCACAGAATTTCCAGTCAATATGAGACCTGAAATCCAAAACATTTCAAGGCTGCCAGGCTGAGGTAAAATATAGAGACATCTATTGTTGTGATTGCCAACAATTCTATCCTATGAATAAGAGGGTGGATTTAGACACTTGAGTAACTTTAATGAAATGAGTGGAATTTATTAGTCACAATCAAGTCTTCACTAAGTTTAGATTCAACCCATTAAGATGCCTGCTGAAAAATGGAAGTATTTTAGTAGAAAATACTTGGAATACAGCCCTTCATATTGTATCCTCTATATATGTGCTGCTTAGATTCATCCATCTGAGAGAAATATTAGATATGGAGCTTTGCCAAGGCAGCATTTTTTCTATATCGGTCTTGTCAGTTTGATAATATATCCATAAACTGTCTTGCAATAACATCAGATAATTGTAGTATGATGTTATTAATAACTACATTTACAGGTATATGCACAAAACACACAATTAAACTATAGGGTTTAATTGCTCAAGGAAAGGTTTGATAAAGTATCTTAGAATAATCTGAAGATTACTTTCCTGAAGTAATCAGTTAAAATTTCCATACATCATTTCTTGTAAAGGCAAAACTGCAGAACTTAGACTGATATAAGTACAATAAAAACAACTAATAGAATAGAAATTACAAGACCCAATGTCCCAGAAAATAATTTTAGCTCTTAATCATCCTGTAAAGTTTTTTCTCTCTCATAAAATTTCCATTTATATGAATGAAGCTGCACAAAAGAGAACAAAACCAACTAAACAATAAAGACTTTTTGATTAGAAAATCCACTCTTATCCTTACGTCCAAAGTTTTAATTGTTCTGTGGCATGATTTGATTCTTGTAATACACTCCCTTTTAAATGCCAAGTATCTTCTTCAGATTTAGCTTTACATGAAAATTAAGATCTCATTTTGTAACACCCACAAAGCTATGCAATTATATGCAAAGAAAAAATTAGGATGCAAATAAATTTAGTAAACAAAATTAAAAAGAATAGATTTCTCTGATCATTTGCCAACATAATCATATTTCTAAAGAAAGTCTCCACTTCATTACCTACATTTGGTTATTTTCTGAGAAAACAAATGAGCCATAACTGAATAGTAGAGGACAAGCTTCCAAAACCTGCTACCAGTAACAGTATATGAGCTGTCACTAACCTGCTTCCATCCAACTAACAGTCTGTAATTCTGGAAACAATAAATATATCTGTAGGGCACCTGATCTGGGAAAATATGGTTTATAATTTTGTATTCCATGTCTCATTCCTTAAAATTGTATATTTGTACAGACCTATACAAAATGTTAGGGAACTACAGACTTGAGGGCAGTTGTTCCGTCATCCGCTATGAATTGTATTTATAATTATGTCTTCTTACATGGCACTGACACAAAGTCAAATCTGGGTGGTCTGCAGTGGCAGTCAATAATAGTCATGTTAATGCCATTATTTTTTATATGTGTGCTATGCATGAGACACATACCATATATGATTTCAATTGCCTATTTACATCTGCCATTTTGACATGTGCCAAATGGAGACTCTTGGTGTTGGTGTTGCTGTGGTTATTCTATGCTTTGTACTTTTTATGTATCTATCCTTACCTCTGCTTTTCTTTCACAGTTTGCTGTATGGTAATGTTGACAAGAGAAACTTCTTATTGGCACAGTAAATTATTAGTGAAGATCAATAAACAGTATAGGGGGAAAAGTTAAGGATGCATCCGTTATAGTCAACCAACCAGGTATTGCCTATATAGTCTTAGAAAATCAACTAACCAAGTATTGCCAAGAGCAGAGATGAAGAAAGATGTTAAGTATATTCAGAGAAGTCTGTGAGTTCATCCAGGCAGTCCTATATAGATTTAGAAGTTGAGTTCATTATTCTATTCATATTAAAATCTTTTTCTTTCTTTCTTGTGAAATTCCAGATAGTTCTGCTATATGAGCTTTAATGACATAATTGCTTTCCTTTTTTGGTTCCATTGCTTTACTTCTCCTGTTTTCTATTTTGATTAGCATGAAGTAAAGATAACCAAGCCTCTGGTGCCTCCCTTCAGTTTCTGAAGGAGAAAGCTGATAGTTTATCTTTGGTACTCAGGCACTTGGGTGGCATGGAGCTGGAAAAAAACTTGATCTCTGAATTTGAGACAGAAACACCTTTGCAGAGTGGCTATTTTGTGCCCCACTCCCAAATTACAAATACTTCAGGCAAAGTAAAAGGTGTTTATTGGGGGTGTGTGTCTTTATATAGGGCACAGAAACCAATTATATTTAATATTTGTGACAAATGTGCCATGAAGCAAAGAACCAAACAACAGAACACATTGATTCTAGATAAGATTTTACAAGTGGCAATTTTATGGGTTACATCGTTCCCTATCCCAGTTGAGTTTTTTTCTTAACCCTTGCAAGTGTATTCATAACTCTAGAATATGCTTCTTATTGTCCACTTGCTGAGAAGGCTAATTTTCGCATATTAAAGGAAATGGTCTTGGCTGGGTGAAAAGGTAAGACCCCCATGTCACCCTTGTCACCCAAACCACTCGCCAAACTGGTCATCTCTGACAGTATACATAAACAAAACATAAATAAACAAAGCAATAAAACGAAATACTTCCTAAGCCAGGGGTGGGATTCCACCTGTTCGGACTGGTTTAGGCAAACCAGTAGCTCCAACGATCAGCTGGGCCCACCTGCCCCTGCACTTTACTTACCTATATCTTTGCAGCAGATTAGCACGGCAGAGCGGATTGCCGTGCCTCAGCAAGCACTAATTCCCTAGCACTAACACGGAAGGTGATTTTTCTTGCGATTGTGCATGTGCGCAAAGCGCACGATCACTGAACCGGTTATTAAACTGGTAGGATCCCACCACTGTCCTAAGCCTTTCTGCTCATACATTATTGACACTAAAACTGGGCTGAAGCTGAGTAAGCCTGTCTCTGGCCAGGAAACAGGCAAACATCAGCAACTCAGTCAAAACCATAAGAAATCCCCTCAAGATATGAAAATCCTTCACATACAGACTAAAGATTCTCCAGATCCCAGAATCAAGGTGAACACTGGGTACATTGGGTCTACTGGACTCAGCTTAACCACCACCACCTCTGAAACAAACCATGTTCTCATGCTTTCTAAATAATTGCTAAGCTTTCCTTTCTACGCTTTCCTTTCAATGTGTGGCCACCTTAGATTGCAAAGCTGCCTCTTGTCAAATTCTACCTCCACTTCGACCTGCTCTTTGACATGGCCTGGATCAAACCAAGAATTTTCTTCTAACAGCTGAAAAAGTGGTTTCCAGAAATTATAAAAGAGACTGCCATGTTAAAAGTCTTACTTTCACTTTTTAAATGCTAACAGTGAAGTCTCAATTTCCCAGGAACAATAGCAGCACAAGTCAGCAATGTCTCAGTTTTCCTATTAATATCGCTGTAATGAAATATCATACAACTCAATTTTAATTGTTTTGGTTTTTTGGGACAAATGCTATTTTAAACATGCAACTCCCTATGTGTGATCTCCCTTACTCTTAATCACATTTATCTTTCTATAGTTTAACTCCAAACTTATTTCATTTCTTTATATTGTATATGAATCTATTAACAAAAACGATCAACTAATTATTTTTGATTTTTTTTCATTCGTTTGTTTCAAAAAGCCCCAAGACAAGATTTTTACTTTCTATTAGTGAAGACATCTGTTTCTTCTTTGCAACTCAAGTCAATTAGAATGGCAATTAGAATACAGTTGAAAGCCTCATTGTGAATGAGAGTAGAATGTCCAACCTACAAAAGATAACAGATTTGATTTATGCCTAACTAGAAATATGGACGATTACTGTCCATCAGTCCAGCTATAAATAGTTGTGATTCATGTCTAAAGTAAACATTTTCCTGAGAACTGGAAGGTTGGTGTAGCTTGGGTTATTCTCTGCTGATATTGAAATACTGACAAGAGAGATAGATTGAATATTGTATACTGGAGCTGAATTCCTTTAAAAGTCATCCAGAACCTAAAACTGAACCCAGCCAGAGTTGCCTAGAAGATGGCTTTCCCCGTGAAGAAGTTGCTTGGCCCAAAACTCCTGGAAGAGGAGGCTTTCTATACAGTGTCATGACTGCTTCAGGGATCAGGAATAGAGGTAGTCCTCAACTTACGACCACAATTGAGCCCAAAATTTATGTTGTTAAGCAAGGCATTTAAGTAAGTTTTGCCCCATTTCGCGACCTTTCTTGACATAGTTGTTAAGTGAATCACTGCAGTTGATAAGTTAGTAACCTGGTTGCTAAGTAAATCCAGCTTCCAAATTGATTTTGCTTATCAGAAGGTCGCAAAAGGGGAATCACATGACCTTGGAACACAGCAATGGTCGTGTGAACCAGTTGCCCAGCATCTGAATTTTGATCACGTGATCATGGGGAGGCTACAAAGGTCGTTACTGTGAAAAACGATCATAAGTCACTTCTTTCAGTACCATTGTGTCCTTGAACTGTCACTAAATGAACTGTTATAAGTCGGGGACTACCTGTAGTTGTAGCTATAAACTGCCCAACTTAACCAAGCCAAAATTCATTTACTATTTATTTTATAATAAATATTTCATATTTATTTATTTCTTATCCCAGAAAGCAGAATTCGAACAGTGCTTTTTAAGGCTACTGTTATGTATTTTGAATTCTTTGTTTTAACTGCATACATGTTCACTAGGTTACCTTTGAATACATATTTCATCTTTTACAAATCTCATAATTAGTAATATAGCACACTTACACTGTACATAAACCATTGTTCACCCATGGAGCAAAAGGTGACCATATCAGTAAATGCCTTAGCAGACCATTGAAATATAATTATACATATAGATGTCAATATGGCCTGTAATTTTTATTACAAACTTGATACAAAAGCAAAAGAACTCTGGCTTATTTATGATTTTATGTTTATTAGCCTGATTTTACAAAATTATATAAGAGTATTGATTACTTGAAAAAAATATAATTAAGTTGTACACTGAACTTAATATCCAAACATGGTAGAAATACCGGTATATTTGAGTGTTAGTTGACTGTGTAAACTGAATGAGTGTAGGAATGTTTTCAGGAATATTTTTTTGTCATAAATCTTCTTGGTCCAAGAGGAAGAGACATATTATTCAGTCTAGAGTTCAAATAAACTAAGATACATGAATCTGACCAGAGATAATTGGTTTTTTTTAATGTCATTTAGTTTTTAAACTTTCTAAGTTTCTTCTATTGTAACATTTAACATATATTTCTATAGTACTATATTTCCAATAAGCAAATTCCACAATATGATGGCGCTTTCAGTTCTGCTGCATTTCTAACTACCAGCATATTTAAAACATAATTTAGGAAGAGGAGCATGGTAATCAATCAAATGATCTTCAATACTGCTATAAATGTTTTAGAGAAAAGTAATTCAGCAGCTCAGAAAGTTTCATTAAAGGTGTGAATGTTCCCCTTTCATGCAAAAACATGTATTTTATTCTCCATTTTGTTTATGTGCATTGCTAACAAAATTTCTGCAGATATATCAAGTGAATCCTTTTAAAAATGATTTCTTTTGGCAGTGATTCATAGTTGTCAAAAGTTTACAAAACTAAGGCCAATTGTGTATGAGATTATTGAAAGCCGATTCCATACTGAATTGTGTATAACGGCACAAAATCATAGTGGTGTGCAATCTTTTAGATCAGGTGTGTGAAACTCAATTTCATTGAGGGCCGCATGAGGGTTGTTTGACCTCAGGGGTATGGGGTGGGTGTGGCCAGTTCGACATCACTCGTCAGGGGCACCTGTGGCAGAGGTGGGTTCCTACCAGTTCGGACCAGTTCTATGGAACCGGCAGTGACCCAGGCCTGCCATTCCGAGCTGGTTCTCTTGCTGGTGCCATACTGCGCATGTGTGTGCATGCCCACAGCACATCCCTGAGCAAACCAGCAGTAGGATCCAGAACCCATTCTTGGCTTGTGGTGGCCCAAGTGCTCTGCCAGCGAAATGGGCTCCTGAGCTCCATTTTGGCTGCAATGGCCTCCTGCAACCCTCTGCCAGCCAAAACAGAGCTCGGGAGAGCTGCAGGCGGTCCTTCCGGGCGCTGTTTTCACTGGTAGAGGCACTACATGCCAATCCTTCACTCTTTCCAGATCTAAGCACCCCGCAGGCCAGATCTAAGCACGTTATGGGCCAGAATTGGCCCATGGGCCTTGAATTTGGCACCCCTGCTTTAGATGTTTGCAATATTCTAAAGTGTACACAAAAGCATATTTTGCTTGAAGCATTGACACAGCCCTGATTTTTCTAGACTTGCACAGCTACTTGAAAACGACTCCCAGATGTCTCCCTATATTTGTTGCAGGCTAGTCACTTTTCCCAGTAACAGGCAGCAGTTCCAAAAAGCTTCTAAACAGTGGTCCCCTTTATTGATTGAAAGACAGACACTTTGTCCATGCACATTGCAAAGGGGTTATTTTGAAAGATTTATACTGGTCTATTAAATGAAGGCTTTTCGCTGTTCACTGAGCTGATTGATTCATAATCATTGACTTGGCAAATCAGTCATATATTGTAACAGCCGTTTTCTTTTCCCATTCCTAGCTTGAAATGGAAGCCTTCATACATACAAGTTGATTGACTTTTTGAATTAAAAAAAGTTGATTACATTTTTGTTCAAACGGTTTTTATTCACCACTCGGCTCCTATCAGAAAGTATTTGAGATATGTAAGAGAATGAGAAATCCCTCCCCCCGTAAGGAACTACTGAGTCACTTAATATATCCGCCTCATTCTGTAATGCGTTTTTTATAGAATTATAAAAATATGGATGCGGTTTTATTATTGTAGAGTTTGATGGAATAACAGTACATACCATTCATAGTTTCTTAAGCCAGCCAGGCTATAATATCCAACAAGAATGTAAACTAAATATTTTTTTGATGACTGTTTAGAATCATTACTGAATATGTTAACAGTTCTGTTTGACAGAAGTTCCATTTTAGATACACACAAAGATTATAAAATGAAACAGATGACAAATATTCCTTAGAAACTAAGATTATCACAAGTTATTTACATTCTAAATCCATGACTTAATGTTCCTAACGTTTTTCTGAGACACTGCTGCAAGCAATGTGCACTTTGTTTTCACGGTTAAAATTTATAGAAATGTATGTTGTTTTTTGCTCTTAATTTAAAATATTGAGAGCAAAAAGGTGTAGATTCAAATACAATGAGAAGCGGTGATAAGTGAATATACTAGTGTCTTGTGCTTCTGGTTTCTTATTACAGCACAATAAACAGGATTGCGCATGCACAACGTATACAACAGCTTCCTTCTTCCACTGGTGTCCCATTACAAAATGTAATATACCCTATTCTGCTTTGGCTAACTAAGCAGTGGTGGTGGCTGCAGTGTATTTGGGAAACAATTCGTGCCTTTCACTAATAATGTCAGTAACATTATCTTGGAGGACGGTGACTCAGGCCATGTTTTACCACCATCCCGGTCTTTTACGAATGGTAATAAATCATAAAAGTATATCTACTCTTAAAACATTTATATTAAAATAATTTTTAAATTCTTAAATTTGTCTTCCAAGTGATATAGAATGAAATACAAAGCACTCAATGTCAAAGAAAGATGCATCACTTAAAGCCCTGAAAATTGGAAGATTCTGCTTATTGCAGGCATTACAAATCAATTTTTGAAGGGCTAAGTTGGAGCTGCATGAACTTCAAGATCTTTACTTGCTTCATCTTCACTAAAACTAGGCATAACAGTTAGATGTTTTATTTTCATTTCAAAGCAAACCTCTATTAATCACACTGTGATAATTATATTTGAATTGAGATATAATGATTAAGAAAAATTAAGATTTGGTAATGTCTTTGTCATCATATATCAAGATCAACATGATGTAAACAAAGGAAGCATGAATTACTTACTGGTCATATTATCAGAGAGTATTATAAATTCTTGGTCATTAAATAAATATTTAGTGTTATCTGTTGTTCTATTTTTTTTAACAGAACAATTCAGTATTCTCATTTTTGGGGAAGACTAAGAGTGGAATTTTTTACAAACAGAGATCCAAGCTCAAAATAATGCCCTGACTATGGAAGCTGTTACGTAGGGCATAAATAAGTAGGATTTTCAGGCGCAAACATTGCACAGCCATTTGTCTGGGATGGTTTGAGAAGTCCCAAGGACCCTTTCAACCCTAGAATTCTAGAAGAGAAATGATTGGAACATTATTTTGCCTGTCTTTTACTTAGATAATTTTACTTAGGTGCTTTACTGTGCAAACATAAATGATGATTAAAACAATTAGCTTGATCATACATGTAATATTTCAGAAAACTCTTTACAGGCATTTAAAAAAATATTTATACAAAGTATCTTATACATTCAACTTCAAAATTTACAAGAACAGTCATGGATAGGACTGCCTTACCACGTAGAATTTAAAAAGCATGTAGACCATTGAAACATTTACAGGTTCAAATCTTTATTGTTTTAAAATTCTACATGAATTTTACAGTACAATAATTTGTTATTTAAGTGATCTTTGTATAGTTAATGTACAATGTTTTTTTTTTCCTCCCTGAACCTTAGCCATGAAATACAATTTCATTAATATGATTTTTCTCTTAAATAGATCAATACAAGACTTGTCTGAGGACTGGGAAGGTGTCTCATTTAAATACAAGAGCATAGCTACTTCCTTTCAAGATCTGTGATCAACCCTTCAAAAACTTCAAAGACTGATCCATATTAGCTTAGCAAGATACTGTGTTTTTTTTTCCTTTCTCTTATATTAAACAGCTTTGTAATGCAATAAAGCAAGTTGCAAGAGTTACCTTTTCATCTATTGAGGCAAACTCATGCTGAAGAAAATTATCTGCATGCAATGAACACTCCTGTATTATAAATAACTGATGGTTTTATACATATTATAAAGAATCTGTTAAAGAGTGAAAGTAGTTTGATAATGGTTTCACAAAAGGACAGATGCTGGTAATGGTAGTTAACATTTAACATCTAATATGAGCTAATGTATATTTAAACAGGCAATTAACATGGCTAGTAAACAAGCCATGATATGTAAGATTTGCCCTTTCAGAAAATGAACTCTTTTGGTCCACATTTCTAAAGTTATCTGAATAAAAAATCGGAACAAGACATTATGATGAATTTCTTGTTTCGAAAATATAACACATTAAAAAGAAAAAAAGGATCATATTATGGAGCATTGTCATATGACCTCTGTATAAAAAAAATGGCCTGCTACTCGGATTGATGAATGGGCACTGAGGGACTAGCCAGGAAATATGGTATTGAGTTGTGTTTTTCCCATGTGTTATACTTTCTTATTCCATGGTACTGCTTTTACTCTGTAGAATTTTGTACCCAGAGGAACTTTGAATCGGTTTTGTGCCTAGGGAAGAAAGGACAGAGAAAATTATTCTAAGGGTAGCACCAAATCTATAACCAACCGTAAATAATAATTTTTGTAGTCTGCAATACAATGCAGATTACAAAATGGATGGATGGGCACATGCTATATGCATGACATTTTAGGTACTTTGTAATTCAATAGAATATTGCATTTCATATCTTTTTATTTACTGAATAATGATGCAAGTAGGAAAAAAGTCGTATTAGTTCTCTCAGAAAAATAATGCTCAAATTCTATTATATAATTTAACTCAACCATGACTAATCAAATAATTTAACCCTTACCTTTTTTGCCTGACAATATTCTTTTTCCATTACTTTCCCTAACACCCAAGGTCTTCGAGATGTTCCAGAAGCTACAAGAAAAATGTTCATGACTTGAAAACATTATATATATCCTGTTTCCTTGAACATAAGACCTCCCCAGATAATAAGCCCAATCAGGCTTTTGAGCGCATGCGCTAACTACTGTCCCCCGAAAATAAGCCCTCCCCAAAACACAGCAGCAGCAATGAGGTGACCACTCACCACCTCCTGTACCTCAAAAATAATAAGACCTCCCCGAAAATAAGGGCAAGTGCTTATTTCATGTCTTATATATATATATATATATATATATGCAACTACCGACTACACTGTTTATAATACTGTTCAATGTTATGTCTATGTATTTAACCATTTAATAGGGAAAAACTTTTGATAATAGAGGAGACATATCTCCTATCTTTAAATGGTATGAAGACCATAAGGACTTCCAAAAATATTATATTTCAATATAAACATTATGACATATTTATTTGTGCGTTAAATGTAGTTGTATGTTTCTAGTATTACTTAGCTGTGTTCATGTGTTTATACATAAATATAAAATATATGTGTGTATACATACCAGTAAGTACACAATAGTTCAAACAGTTTTTAAATATATCATAAAAACACTTTCCAAGGTGATGACACTTACCACACTCACCTGGTTTGAGATCTAGTGCCGCAAGAGATTCTGAGTGTAAAAAATACAAAGTTGGGCTAACAGTAAATAATACATAGTTGTCATGACGTTCATCCAAGATTATGAGAACCAAATCGCCAACCTGAAAACTAGTTAAAAAGGAAGAAATAGTTAAGCAGGCAATACATAATACAATATTGAGAAGATATGTATTTACTTGAAAGAAAAATCCCAAGTAACCAAACACAAGATTATATCCTAAGTATTTATTTTTGTGGTCCATAGAAATATACTGTAAATCAGGAAATTCCGGTTTGAATTGAAAAACATTCCTTTGTAAACTCATAATTTTAAGAAAGGTACATTCTGGAGTGGAAGGTGGGTAACTGAAGATGACACTGTGGCGCATATTTTAAGTCAGAGTTATCTAGTACAAAAAATAAAATAAGTTTGCATATGTACAACCCTGATATATACTAATACGGGCTAATGAAAACTGATCATTTTGAAATTACTGTGTTTTAAGCATGAAGTTTTCATTGATTAGTGGTCTGATTATTGGGTTAATAATGTTATATATATATAGTAAGTGATAAGCAAGAAGTTCAATGTTTCTTACATAAAAAAACACTACTCTGGCTCATGTTAAGAAGCAACAGCTTAAACTTTTCAGAAATTAATTAATTACTAAATCCAAGATCTAGGGAAATACGCAAAATGACAAAACACTCATAATCAGCTTCTATTCTAATTTCACTTTTCCAGCTGAAGAGATACAGCTCTATGAATAATGAGTGAGGATTCAAAAAATAGTCCTTAGTGATTTTATTGGCAAGAATATGTGGCAGAAGTAATAAGAATTCTGGATTCTCTAAGAGAAAGACATTTGGAAAGGATAAAATATTTTGTATTTCCTAGTAGCGTAACCAGTAACAATTATTACTATAACTGGCCATAATCTAATAGCGAAAGAATAAACAACTGGAGAGTTCTTTTAAGGCTAGGTTTTGGAATCAATAAAGACATAGAACAGCAAAAATTGGATTGTTGCATTCCTTTCATATATCATTTTACAGAAGGGAAATTTCTAGAAGAAGTCATTAACTGGGATGCATTAACTGTGCTAGATGCATATCTCAATTGAATTTATTCACAGTGGACAGCAAAACTGCTGGACTCCTGTAGAGCTCTGGATGGCTTAAAGGTTTTGTAAAAGTGGTTAAGGTTTTTTTAACCAATAATAAATATAAATGTCAGCAGTTTGAGGACAGGAATTGTAATTAGCAGTGTGTGTAAGTACACATGCATGCTTTTTTTGTATTTGTATTTGTTCTCAAATTCTTGTAGAAGTTAACAAGATAACTATCCCAACAAAAACTGCATGGTAACTTTTATTAACTCTTTAAAAGTAGTGGCAGGGAAGAGATTCCATTTTTGCTTTCATGTTTTTGCAAATAAACAAATGTAAATTATTAACCTACTCAATAGTTTTCAGACATACTGATTTTAATCTGAATTAATGACCACAGTGATATTATTTTTAAGAAGACTTTAATTTAAAAAAAATTTTCACAATTAACAATATGTATACTTACTCTCTGATAGCAATTTTTTCAGAATGCCTTAGAGAAACTGAAGACATGCTTTGAGACATCTGAAAAATGTAACATTACTATTATTTTCCTATTAAAGCAAATATGATAAAGCACATTCTAGGCATAGGTTAATATTGATTATTCTTGTCACAGACTGACATAAAAAAAAGAAAAAACGTCTTTCTGTGTTTTATATCTACTATTTGGACAAACGTAATATAAATTTAAAGCAATTTCATCGTAAGAAGGTAAAGAAAGTTAGTCATTACTATTATAACTGACTTTTAAGCATCCTTATGCTTTTATAAACTAACACATTTTTCTTCAATCATACATCCTACATGATAACTTATGCTTTGTATTTACCAGATTGCTACCAACTCCATTTTTATACTCAACATTCTACAAAACTTGAAATGCCAGAGCAGAAATATTTTTCTGATTTATTAACTGGGATGGTACAAAAAGTAATCAATCTGGGCTGACTTACTGTTTACATCAAAAACAATACGTACCATTCATTTAAACACATATAGACGATTAATGCCTTTTTATTAACCCTTTTAGAATTTCTCATTTAGAGAACCTAGAGAATATGTCTGTCATGAAATCAGACCTACGAAAAAAATTAAGAGATCCTTTTCAAATAACTCTGGAGGAGATTTGATTTGAACTGACATCAATAGGATCCTGAAATGAACTTAAATCCTTAAACTAATGATATAAAACCTGAGCTAATTAAAAGCATTTGCCATCTTGCTCAGTTACAGTAATGATGAGCTGGAAGATCTGAAAGGATAGGTTAGATAGAAATAGACCATTATAGAAACAATCATAAAGGTCATTAGGAGTTGAAAATGATTTGATGGCACATTATCATCATCAAGTTCATTTGGTTTCTTAACATTGTACCAGGAAAATGTGCAGTCGGTATTTTGGTTGCTTTAGTAATTCAAATAAAGTATAGGTAGTTTTTGCTTAGGAACTATCCTGGAAAGGGCATAACTGGTGCACAACATGAAGTTGAGCAAGTTGAGCTTGACTCCAAACAGGACCCCCAAGTTATCCACTGTATCTGCCTTTTCTATTACAGTTGGACCTATGAGCAGTTGCTAAATGAGCCAGCCACTAAACAAGGGCTATCTGCAGTGATAACTGCTAAAGAAGTGGCAAAACTATCTTTAGATTATTAATTGCACATTTGTATATTTTTCAATAAAGCTAATATAAATCCTTTTTTTATATATATAAAAAGAGAAAGTTCTGTTGTATGTTTCTTACTAATCAAATACTTTATTGAATCGGACATTAGATGTTTCCAAATGTTCTGTTGGGATTTACAACTTCTAAAATAAATATAGTTATTTCTCTTGAGAAAAGTCCTCAGTCTTAAAAATTGGAAACCAAGTGATTTAAATCCATGTGATCAACTTTAATTTTGTTGTAAAGCCACAAAATGGAAATGTGTTGTCTGATGACTCTTCTGAGTCACTATATTATTTGTGAACTATGATTCAAGAGGTAAAATGTCTATTCCTAATTCCCAGTATTGTGTTGCTAACTGACCTTTTAATTTTAAGAAGGATGAAGTGAAAAGCAGGAGGGAGGAACAGATCTTTTTCTATTCCCTCTAATCCATTGATTCACATTTTCCTTTAAAACTAAAATACAGTGGATATTCTACCTCAGAACAATATATTCTTTAGAGTACATTAAAAAATAAATAAATTGACTGACTTTATCTATTCTTTTGAATACATTTTAAATAAAATTTACATATCTTACCAATCTTTGATTGAGCCTTTTATTTTCCTCCTCTTTCAATTGCAGCGTCTATAAAAAGATGCATTTTATTACTTTGCCCAAATGTCATTATATATTAATATTATATAGCTTTATAAATGCATTCCCAGTATTTTAAATTGCAATCCTATTCATACCCTCTTAACATAAAATAGAGAAAAATGAAAATCTGTTGTCTGAAAATTTCATATATGAACACATTTTGTACCTCCCAAATAAGACAACACAATGTATAGATGTACCATGAATTTCAAAACTTTTGTAGAAATTTCTGATGTAGTTCACAGGTCAAAAAATAGCATAAATCTAGGAATACACTAGAAAAAGACTCAAATATGCATACACAGAAATATTGCACATTAGAAAACTCCACTAGTAAAGGACAGAATGAAATTTACAGTTGATAATTTTTGGCAAGGAAGAAAAAAAGAGAGATAATCTTCCCTGGGAACAAATATAATCTAGCAGAATTGAAATTTGTTCCTGAGTAAACATGGGATTAAAATTCAAGGTGAAATACTTAGATCTTTTATTCAGGAACACAACTTTATATTTGTGTATATATGTATGTGTGTGCGCTAGGATTTTGTGTGTGTGTGTGTGTTTGTATGTGTGTGTGCTAGGATTATATTCTCATGATTACAGCAAACTAAGATGTTCAATAAAACATCAGGGAATCTGAGCTATACAACTGCATTTCAATTCCGTTAAACCACAATGTTCGTCTCAAAATATCAACAGGTTCCTTTAAATTTATATTACCAAATATAGAAGGAGAAGGTGAACAATAGACAAAGTTCATTTTTGTAAGCAAGCACCCCAGAAATTTTGATTTTTGGAAAGCAAAGCAGGTAAATCTAGCATGTACTCTACTTTTTTACTGCAACATGGCTAGGCAATGTGTGATAGAATATAAAGACAAACCTTCCTTAGAAGAAAATGTACTAGAGGTTTTTATACCTAAATAATTAAGCTAAACAGAAATTATTAAACCTTAAGGAATTCTGTGTATCAAATGAGTGCTCTATTGCTGAATTATGGAAATATCCTTTAGTCACATAACCGGTATTTATCTATATCAGAAAATAAGTTTTATACCTTTTTTTTAAATATATCCAGTGTTTACCAGAAGCACTGAATAAATTTAAAAAAACAATCAAAACCAAATACCGTATTTTTTGGAGTATAAGACACACCAAGATTTCAAAGAGGTAAATAAGAGAAACATTTTTTGTCCTCCCCAGCCCTCAGAAACTATCTGCAGGCCTCCCAAACCCTTTCTGCACACTGTGTTTTTGCAAAAAACGGCCCGCTTTTCACCCGTTTTTGCAAAAAATGGAGCGTGCAGAGGGTTTGGGAAGCCTGCAGACTGCTTCTGTGGGCTGGAGAAAGGCAAAAACGCTCCCGTTTTTGTGAAAAACGGCCCATTTTTTCACAAAAATGGGATGCAGGGGCGGGGCTTCAGGAGGCCAAAATTGCTGTATTCTGTGTATAAGACGCACCAACATTTCTACCTTCTGTTGGGGGGGAAAAGGTGCATCTTATACTCCGAAAAATATGGTACTTCTTAAAATTAATCTGGGCTCCTAATGATTATGCAGACATCTTCCTGTGGTTTCTTCCCAAACCTTAATTCTACCTAGCATTATCAGTAATGCTGCTAAAAACTGAGACTGGCTTAAAAAACTACTCACTTTTTCTAACATCATTATCCTCTGTTTTTCTTCAGATAACATATGGACATTTTCACTAAAAAGAAAGAAAGAAAGATAGAAGAAATTAACAAGAAATGAAGTTTTTTTTAAAAAGAAAACCTGTCTGACTCTTCAACATATTTATAATGACTGTTAAAAAATTTAATAGTATAACAAACAACCAAGAAAGGTTAACACAACTAAGAAAGATTAACAAACAGCTGTTTAGCATTGGCCAAATGACCCTAAAATACTTTGTATTATAGATGTGTCAAACAAAAATTATTAAAATTGGAGTGTATATAATATGTTCATCTTTTCCCATTTCATACAAGTGCCATGTATCCAGATAGATACATGGCAGCAGTTGCCTTTCTTATATCAAATATTCTGGAGAAGATAAGAGTCTTATTGGGGGTAAATAGAAGTTGGGCAGATAAAGAGACCAAACCCAAAATGGGACAGATGTCATCAAATGAACTGGCTATTAGTAAAGGGCTGGAATATTGCCTAGATCTCAGTCACTGCTCTGAGAGGCCAAGAAGCAGCAAATGATACTTCTGGGTATTTGGGTGACATGTTTCATGTAGGTAATTAAGAAGGTTCTGAAGACTAAGAGACTAGATGTGGGTTAATGAATACACCTGTGCTCAATTCTTGTAATATTTTCATTTTAAAAAGGCATTGAAGGGAAACAAAACTTCAATATATAATAGAAGTGACTGTGAGAACTGCCAAGGACTGCCTGGCATACAATTCCTTCAAATACCAAGGAATCATTATATGCACAACACATAAGAAAATATGAGTGAACAAAGCATCGGTAGTAATAGAAATTGGTTGGCTTAAAAAAAAAGTCTATTGGTATCAATATGCCTGCATTCAATTTATTTAATGATGCAGAATAAATTCTTTATTTATTAATGCCAGACATATGTAATTCTTAACAGATCAGCCAGTTTTAAAAGATACAGGTGAAACAATTGCCCATCTATTTGTACATGACTTTGTCATGGTGAGCTCAGATTTTGAGGAGACTGACAATCAGCAGCCAGCTCCACAGTTACAGGAAAAATTATTGCTATCTGAGCAGGCAGAGATGAAGATGAAGAGGCTAAACTGCCACCTCCTTCCAATGCAAGGCCCCACAGTGCGGCGAGGAGGGCAGAGATGCTATCAAGTGAGGCAGATTGCAAGGAAGGAGTCTTATCCTTCTAAATGAACAACACTAGGGATGCATTTTATTTAAGAAGGGCACCAAGCTCAAGACTCTCCATTGATGACAACTGCTCTTAACTCCTACTTCATGCCCCTTGACTCCTGACTGGTGACCCCTAACTCTGGAAATGGACTGACTGAGGAACTTTCCATGAAGTTTTCGCCTTTGTACTTTGCCTGACCATTCTCTTGCCCACTGTTTGGATTAGAGCTCTTTTAAGGCAAGTTTGCTAAAACTAAATACTTTTTTACTACTACCACATGCATTTGACATACATTTTGATATTCAGGGATTAGAAACCTATTTCAATGATGAATAAAACTGATTTCTGATGCTCAAAATGCTTAATATAAAACAACATTCCTCATAAGGCTGGAACTTCATAAAATATATGTAAAAATTAAACTGATGTGCTGAAAAAGGATGTTTTCTCTCTCTACCTAGACAGAGGGTCAAATGAAATCTGACTGACTAATAGTTGGGTATTTGGCAGTGATCCACATTCTAATTTTAAATATATTATATTTTCAAAGAAACAAATAATAATCAAGACATATGCTCTAACAATCGAACCTTATATATACATTTAGCGTAACGATACAAATGTACAAAAAATACACAGGAAAAAAACTTAAGACCAGCACTTTTAATGGGGTAGGGAAAACATATTTCATTCATTCTGTAATATTTAGATATTTATTTCAATGCAAAATGACTTACTTTACAGTCATCATGCTAGTTTCTAGTGTAGAATCAATTTTTCCTTCTTCTGCTGCATCAGAACTCAAATGTTCAGTTTCTGATGTGAAATCAGCTGCACAAGCTCCAGAAGGTTCCAGAATAGGAGGCAAGCATGTTGATGAAACAAGATTGCTATTTTTCAGCTTATTAACTTCTTCTTCAAGTTTCTTCTTCTCTTCAAGTAAACGAGCACGATCTTCAGAAAGACTTTCAATCAGATCTGAGCAAGGCATTTCAATGATTTATATTTAATATTGCACTGAACAATTGCTATGGTATGCAACCCTAATGTATTACATTGCATGCTTACCCTTATCTCTTTCTTGCTGCTGTTTTATCGATTTCAATTTGTCGCTAAGATCATTGATTATATTTTCTTTTTTCAGCTTTTCTCTTATTAGAACAGTGTTAAATGTAGTCTGAAAAGATAGCATTAAAATTAATTTTGGTAACACAATGAACAAAATATAGATGTACACTCTTAAATGTGTAATCCTTAATAGTATTAACACACATTAGAAGCTTGTAGATGCACAGGCTTGGAACACATCTAACATTACATTGTCCTGTTGCTAGATTGCATGTAACTCTAAATAACATTGTTTAGAAATTGTGGTGTAAAAGCATTTCTTCACATGCACAAAACTAAGTGAAAATTTGCTAGATATGAATACTTGAGAGATACAAAGATGACTTGTAGGTATGATTGATTTCTTTACTCAGGTCAGCATCTATTGTTTCAGCCGCATTGCATTTTTTCTGT
The DNA here is from genome assembly GCA_032467955.1 of Pseudoxenodon macrops. Lineage (NCBI taxonomy): Eukaryota > Metazoa > Chordata > Lepidosauria > Squamata > Pseudoxenodontidae > Pseudoxenodon > Pseudoxenodon macrops. The sequence continues at coordinate 54,640 of JANHFT010003962.1, forward strand.
CTGAGTATTTATATATATATTTACAATCATATGTCCCCCATTCCTGGGACATCAAATCTTCAGTTATCTGAAAGAACTCAGTGAAGACCCAGTTAAAATGAATATGGATTATAAAAGAAAAGGAATGCAGTGACCTTGCCCCCCAAAGCCAGGCAATCATACTTTACATACAAAGACATAAGGATATAATCAACTTTGGAAATTTGCGGAATTCACTATCCAGTCTAGCAAAACCAAAAAAGATTCCAATTATTTTACATTATCCCCCAACAAGAAAATCTAAGCTGAAGTCATAGAGCTACCTGCTGCTCTGCAGTGAGGGATGTTCGAATGTTTTGCATTTCTTCATTTTTTCTTTTCTCATATTCTTCAAGCTGTTCTGAAAACTTCACTTTCTCTTCCTGGAGTTTTTCTTGAAGTTCTGCAACCAAGCTTGAAGTAGGCGATTCAAATGAACTTGAAAAAGGAAAAAAAATATTCAGAATATAATCAAACAATCTGAAGTAGGAAAAAAAAAGAGCTAAAAATGAAAGGCTTTGATTAATGTTAGCTGCTTCAGCAATTACCAGATTTTAATATGTTTTGGGACAAAATAAGTGCTGGCCTTTCAATAATAACCTATTTACAAAATCCAAGCCAATTTTAAAAAATGAATTCAGACCTCCAGCAATCTGGTTTTTCCAATGGTTATCTATATTTAAATCTGTTGTCTCCCCTGCTGCCACTTCAATTGCACAAACAGTATATAGCAAAGCAAAATCAACAGAATAAAAGATACTTTAATAGAAACAAGTAGCTCAAAACTCAACAGTTTAAGTTCAATTGGAATAACTTTGGTGACTTCATTACATGTATGGAACAAGACTGGATGTTATTGGCTCAGAAAACCGAAGAGACTGAAACCCGAACCTTCTACTTTCACTCAAAAGTGTTTTTTTTCCTTTTTCTTTAAGACAACTGGACTCTTTTTTCCTAGAGGAAGAAGAAAACATTTCACTACTCATACAAGAAGCTTCATCCGTACCGACAGATCTTGGATGAGAAGCGAAACATTTTTTCCTTCTTCTTCAAGAAAAAAAAACAACCCAGTCCAGTTGCCTTTTGAAGAAAAAAAGCACTTTTGAGACAACTATGACCTGGATGTCTGAGAATCCCCACATGCACTCCTACAACCACCATATCCAATAAGATTCATAAAGGTGTTTGAAACAGAAGTAAAAACATGCCCATTTTCTTTTTCTTCAAAGGAGTCCAGGATGGAATGTTTGTTCCCTGATGCCACCTGAGCAGACATCTTTATAATATGAAGCTAGTAATTAAAGTCAACTGCAGAATTTTTTTAACCTTGAGGATTTAAATGTGGATACTCATAACATTGGTCAAGCTTGTCATAGACATCTACTCAACGTACTTACTAGTGATTCAAAATTAAGAGTATATTGTTGCAAGAAGAAAAAAAGAGAATTATCATCCCATATTCCTGGACTGGATAGTTGACTAGCTATTAATATATTTTTCTGATTAAGGAGTTTGGTTTAACATCTCTGGATATATTTTTTTGGTTGATATATTTTTATTCAGTGTCTTACTATATTTGTTAGTTGTTATTTTTGTTGTTATACACTGCAGCTAATTAACATTTGCTAGCACTATACATAGGACTACAGGGAGCAAAGTGTTTCAACCAACCCAATGACCTCCAATCTTACTGGGTTTTGTTTCAGAGCTATTTTATCTATCTGCATTTGTTAATTTTTGCAGCCTTGTCCCATACCATATTTGTTGTCCCTCTCTTTTAATCATAATCTGAAGAAGAATAATTCATTTTCTACCATGTCTGAGACAACTAGAAGAGTTCTCCTAGAAGCCCTGGTTTGTAACTTTGTCTTCTCATCAAACTTCAGTTATTTATACCAGTAATTTCATGTAACTTCTTTGCTGAAGTCCTGGGTTGAAATGTGTATGACAGAAATACCCAAGGGTAGAAATTGATTTTCATAGCTTCAGTATGCTACAATGATGTTAAAAACAAAAGAGCACCAGAACTAAATGGAAACAACTGTAAACTGTTTTAAAAGTTTACAAATAAATGATATACTAATGTTCTAAATAAATACACAAACACGAATTACATATTTAATGTACGAGTTTCCTGAAAAATCTGTATTTTTTCTCAATTTACCTGTAAATCAAAGATAATTCTATTTAATTTTATCTAGATGAAAAGAACATAGTTAAGGAACAAACGTTCTATAGTGGGGATGTCTACACGTGTCTTCTTTTGTGTGAGTAATCATTCTTTTGTGAGAGAATATCTTAAATTCAGTATTGTATTTTTTAAACATAAATTTGGTATGCTAGATAGTACCCTAAATATGTTGAACATATCTGGAAAAAAGGTGGAATGATAAATCCTCTTTGAGTATTACCTTTTGTAAGAAACTCTCTTCAAACCAAAATTTAACTTGTCAAAAAACCCTAGATGTTTGTTCAAAACTGTATCTGTTTTGCTATGAAAAAAATATTGTCTGAAACTAGGTAGAAAAAACCCTCTAGATGATAAAATAGTTAACACAGTATCTTCATTTTATCTTTCAGTGACAGATACAATTTTAACTATTTTGTAATATATATTTGAAAAACCCTGCTTAGAAAAATAGACATCAATGCAAAGCTGGACAAAATTATTTTAAGTTTATAGAAGTGATAGAGAAGGTGGATGAGATATTACAAAAACTGCAACAAGAAAAGGTACATTTTAAAACAAGAACATCCTGGAACAATGTGAATACATTCATTTAACATGCTTCCTGACTGAACCGTCAGAACGTAGATGCTGCTAACCCATCAGGCACAATCAAAACTGAACAATTTAAATTATGACAGACAGAAGGAATGAAAAGCAGGGGATCTATTAGTGATACTACTTTGTACAGAAAGAATTATAAGAAATATTTGATTAAAAATAAATTGTTAACTGGAAACTAATAAATAATGGTATTCATTTAGACAAAACCAAGGAATTTCAATTTATAACTGAGTGATTTTGGCATTACAATATTTGATAATGGCAAGAGTTGCATACAGTTAAAAACCTTCACGAAAGCCATCTCTCTAGAAAAATTCAAAATTCCACAATGAACTTAGATTGTCTGTCATCTTGGTTATGGTTGTCTCAATGGTGTTTTTTCAAAAGGCAAATGTTTTTTGTCTTAAGGAAGACATTGTTTTGCTTCTCATCCAAAACATGATATTTTGAAAAAGTACCTTTGAGTCTACAATAAACTTTGCTTTTTTTCTAAAATAAATATCTAAATAAAACCTTTTGCTCTTAAACCTGAAATTCGTCAAATAAAAAGAGAAAGACACAAATCATAAGAATTGGAAAGTGCAGGTATTTTCCTCTGGAAATAAAATATGGAAAAAATAACATTACTGTTTTTATTTGGTAAAATGATTTGAAAGGAATAATGTTAATGCTTTTGTCAGATTTTATAATGTAGCAATTTATTACTTCTGTTGATCAAAATTCATTTTTATTTTAAATATGCATTGGTCCCCATGCAAGCTCAGTTTATGAAATCTCTGAAAATATGAATAAAATACCGTATTTTTCAGACTATAAGACGCACCGGTGTATAAGACGCACCAAGATTTCAAAGAGGTAAATAAGAAAAAAAAGTTTTTGCCTTCCCCCAGCTCTCATAAACAGTCTGCAGGCCTCCCAAACCCTCTGCGTCCCCCGTTTTTCACAAAAATGGGCCCATTTTTCACCCATTTTTGCAAAAAATGGAGTGTGCAGAAGGTTTGGGAAGCCTGCAGCCTACTGGTGTGGGCTGGGGGAAGGCAAAAACGACCCTGTTTTTGTGAAAAAGGACCGTTTTTCGTACGTTTTTCACAAAAACGGGGGAGTGTTTGCCTTCCCACAGAAACACTCTGCAAGCCTCCAAAACCCTCTAGGCATCCCATTTTCTCCCAAAACGGGCCTATTTTTCACCCATTTTTGCAAAAAATGGAGCGCGCAAAGGGTTTGGGAAGCCTGCAGACTGTTTCTGTGGGCTGGGGAAGGCAAAAATGAAAATGTTTTTCACCTGTTTTTTGCAAAAATGGGGGAGTGTTTGCTGTCCCCAAGCCCACAGAAACACTATGCAAGCCTCCCAAACCTTCTGCACGGTCCATTTTTGAGAAAAACGGCCTGTTTTTCACCCATTTTTCACAAAAAACGGGAGGTTTTTGCCTTCCCCCAGCCCACAGAAACACTCTGCAAGTCTCCCACTCTGCAAACACCCCATTTTTGGGAAAAACGGGCCCATTTTTTGCAAAAATGGGATGCAGGGACGGGGCATCAGGAGGCCAAATTGCTGTATTCGGTGTATAAGACGCACCACATTTCCACCCTCTGTTACGGAGGGAAAAGGTGCGCCTTATACTCCGAAAAATACGGTACTTTTATTCATTAAATATTACTAATTAATGTATTGTAGGATTATTCAGAAATATTCAGAGATCTGGATATTAAATAAAATATGAATATAGACAGAAATAAATAATACTTTCATTACATTTGTGTCATCTAATCAACAGAAGATTAATTCTATATGAATTATACTCATATATTTAGCATCTCCCATTATTTCAACAATTTCAACTAAACTGAATTGGAGATGCCAACAAATATTTCATCTTGATGCCATATACAATCTACATCAATAAGTCTACTGCACTTCTCAGGTTTATATTTTATAATAATTTTAAAAATGAAAACTTTTTGCTGCTACAACAAAAACACATATTTTCTTCAATCATTTAACTTACTAAATTTCTTGTAAAAACAAGAGAAGTTGTCAAGAATTGTTTGTGTTTTATCTCCTGTTTAACATAAATAAAACAATCTACTGGTTAATAGGAGACCTTGTGTGAATTACAACTCCATAAATTATATATATTTTTATTTACAGGGGGGACCAGAATATCAGTTCTTGAGCAAAAACGACTATTAAGAAAGACGATCATGTGATTATTTCACTCAACAACAGCAATCCTGCCGCTCCTGGTTGCAACTGAGTTGTTTAGTGGATGGAGGTCCAGGTAAGGAGCATAGGATGCCTTGGGAGTTTGTGTATGGGGGGGGGGGCTGTGTCGGGAAGGGGGGAGAAATTAATCATCAGGTTGCAGGATTGAACTAAAATGAAGCTCCATGCCTGCAGCCTGGCAAATTATTTCCCCTTCCCTCTTTCCATTGGGGAGAAATTCTTCATTGGGATGCAGGAACAGAGCTTCAGAATTTTCAAGGGGATTGGTGTTGTAATAAACTCCATATAGAACCCAAATTCCCTCCAGCAGGAATTCTTTCAGCCAGCCCCAGAAACAAGGAGTCCTCTCAGCACGCAGTAGCAGCTTAGAAACTTCCCTGATGACTTTCCATTGACTTTTTGGGGAAGCGGCAGAGAAGATTGCAAATGGCAATCAAATGATCACTGTGCATTAGACAATCAGTTGTAAACATGAACAGGTTACCAAGCAGAGATCATGATCATGTGACCATGCAGGGCAGCACAATGCATTAAGATGGCTTAAGGTCCTGTTTAAAAAAATATATAAAGCACTCTTTCTAAGGTCTCATAACTTGTGTATAAAAGGTTAAACAATAACCTGTGACATGGCGGGATCATCATTTTAGAGATATTTCCTTACTATATTCCTCATTACTGTCATTCCTTCAACAATGACAATAATGTACTGAAAGCTCCTTAAAAATACAAGGAGATATTTAACTGTGTCTGCCTTAAAAGTAGTCCTTGTTGAATTATATAGCACAAACATCAGAAGTTGACCACAGGAAATATTTTACAGCATTGTTTATTATATAGTTAAATGTTTTATGATAGTTTTATGTGACAAAGTATGTGCCGAATTTCAATTCAATGGGAGTCCATGGGATTTTGGATGCATTCTGTAAGATAGTCCATTTAAGGTACCTTGGCTGAAAAAGTTTGACCTATGACTATCTGCCCAGGTAAAGGTTACAGACACGACAATTTTAGCAGTATTTAGCAGATTAAATAACTATTTATAAAGTAGCAAGTGCTGAATTATGTTCAACTATACAATTTTGTTCATTTTCAAATAGATAGCAATTTTTTTACCAAAGCTTACGTTAATTTATATAAGCTTGACCCACAAAATAAATCTGAACTTTTACATTAAAAAAAAAGAATAAGCATGAATGGTATGACTCCTAATACAACAGCTTTAGGTAGGTAGGGGATAAAAGCAAATAACAATTTGATTAACTATCTGTAAGAGTAACTAGAAATTCAAAATTTCACCCAACCTTAAGCACAAAATGTTTTGTGGGTAATTAGTATAGATAGTTCTAATAATACATATTAGTTAAATCTACATATAAGAAAAATCATTTGTTTAAAAAATACCTCTTCTATGAAAAAACTTTCCACATCAAAGGGAAAGCTTTTAAATATCCTTCCTTTGATGGAAACTTTTTAATATGGGTGAAAATTTTAATGTGCAACCATTTATAAAAAGATCCCAATGTCTTTGATCCACTAGGATAATGAAGTATAAATCAATATGTGGCCCAATATGGGATGATTTGAAATAACATGTAATTCAGTATTAAAACTTAGAGAAAACAACGAATAACTCATTTCCTCAGTATAACCCATGAAATAATTGGAATAAAAATTGATTTGTATGTTAGAATAAGAGAAAGGCTGATGATACCTGTGGGAAAAATATATGGCTGGTTGAGCGAACAGATAAGCAAACTGACTGAAGAGATCCTCCTGTAATTTTATATTGTATTTTGTCAACTCATACAAAATATATTCAGGGTTGTTGTTGTCATTTAAAATATTAGAAGGTACCCTAATTCATACGATACCTCTGATTAACTTGCATCTCAAGTTGCTGGATTTTTTCCAAAAGTTCTTTTTCAACAGCATCCCTCTGTAATTCAAATTCTTTAAGAGCATTTTGTACTACATCTTCTTTTTCACAGCTGAGTTTCTGTACCATCTCTTTCTTGTCTTGTTCATGGGTAGCTATTAATAGTTCCTTTTCTTCTATGAGTTTCTCAATGGTGTCTTCATATTTCTTCTGCTGTTCACGCAAAGCTAAAAGCTCTTCTTTTTGTCTCTGTACAGCATTCATTTCTAATTCCATCTTACCTTGCAATTCTTTAATTTGTTCTTCCAGGTTTTTTTCTGCTTCCAGTGTTTTCTGATGCAAGGAGGTTGTTCTATCCAATTCTATTCTAAGCAAATTGGCTTCTCCTTCATGCCTGTCAATTAATTCTGAAATGCAGTGATCTTTTTCTATTGTTATTATAGTCCTGAGATCTGCTAGACCTACCTGATGTTCATCGTTACTAACTTGAATTATATGCCTTAATTTATCAGTCTCTTTTCTTAGCATTTCAGTTTCTTTGTCAACAAGAGTTCTCAGATTACTTTGCTGCTGAGCTTTGTTTGCTTCGATAAGTACCTTCATTTCATCTGTTTCTGCTTCTTTCAATGCAACTTCAACTTCGAGTTTACATCTCCAGTCAGATAATTCAGAAACCTTAATCTTTAATTCCTCAATCTGTTGTTCTTTTTCAAAGACATCAGCAGCATGAGATTCCTGCAGTTTTTCAAGTTGATGTTGCTGTTCTTTTTTTAACTTCTCTAAACAATCATTGTGTTTGGCTATTAATTCTTCAAATTCTTGCATATGTCTGACATGTAGATTAGATTCTAATTCCTTTAGATGATCTTGCTCCATAGTTTGACATTCTGCTTTCAAAAGTTGCAATTTTTCCTCATTTTCAACATTAAGTTTTTTCAAATTTTCTAATACTCTTTCACGTGACTCTGTCAGTTCTTTAATATCATGATACAGCTTCTTCGTTTGGCATTCCACTTCAATCAATTTCTGATCTTTTTCATTTTGTAAGAACATAACTGCTTCCTTTTCATTCTTTACTATTTCAAATTCATTATCTTTGTCATGTAAAACTTCTTCAAGTTCTTTTAAGTCACAATGTAATTTAGCAATCTTTTTTTTGTTTTCTTCACTATCTTCAACTAAAATATTTATTTTACTTTCATATTCAGTTTTTACAGACTGTAGTTCTTTTTGATGCTTATCCTTGAAAGATTTTTCAAGAGAAAGTTTGACTTTCTCTATAATATTCCTTATTTCTACTGAAGTACATTTTAAAGAGGAGGAAAAGTTACACTGTTCTTTTTTTACAAATGTTCTAAAGTGATAAAGATCTTCTTTGATATTCATTAAATTTAACTGAGATTCTTGGGCAACATCTCTGCATTTGTCCATGTAAACATTTAGAGCAGGATTTTCTAAAATTGCATCTTTTACACATATATTTGTGTCTTGCATCCTCCTACTATCTATTGCATTGATAACTGAGGAATAGAGGGATTCTACCATCATTTCTGGACTTTGAGGGTCACTTAACACATTTGGAGATGATGGATTTTCTTCTATTATAAACTCATTCACTGCAGACATAAAATCGGATTCTGGACTTTCGGTCAATGAGTCCAAATCTAAAGATTCTTGTTTAAGATCTTGCTCTAGGTTTGGGTGGGCAATTGTTTCAAAATCAAATGTGTGAGCATCAATACTGTCTGGAGACAATTCTTCTAAAGGAGCTGGAGGACACACTGAAGGGCAAAGAGGACCCTGAAGACTGAGAGGTGATGGAGTTTTAGGAGAGGTAGCAATTGTTGTTCCTGTTGTATTTTCCATTCTTGGTGTAGTGATAGATTGTGGCGAGGCTTGACTGTTGGAAGCCTATAAGAATAAAAAGTAAGGAAGAGTTAAAATAATATTCTTTCCTAATAATTCCTAATACACACATGCCATAGAGATTATGAAGCTTTTTGTATCTTTTAAAGAAATGGCCATGCCTAAAAGCTCATAACAGTTTAAAAGCAGCTACTGAAGCTCCTACTGAGGAGCTTTTGTGAGAAAGAGGAAATCTAAGTGTACACCAGAAAATTCTTATTTGGCAATACATTATAAGTCAGAATAGTCAGACAGGCCAAGTTAAACTAATAGAAAAATATAAAAGTAAGTGCACTTATTATAGTTAAAGGTTTTTTAAAGCAAGGTATAATAGCTATATTAAGTGATATATAGCTATTATACCTTGTTTTAATATAATATTAAAGCATGTCGTGTTTTAATATAATACTGTATATTAATAGCTATATTAAGTGAAAGCATATAAATTATTAGTGAAATCTAGCCATGAATATAAACTTGCATAAGTATAAACTACTGTAAATGTATCAACCATGTTTAATAGAAGAGCCCAAATAAACAAATAAGAGATAATGATAATTGTTGGGGGCAATACACTGATTCTGTAAACCTCTTAGAGGGCTGTAAAAGCACTGTGAAGCAGTATATACGTCTAAGTGCTATTGCTAATTATTTGAATTGATTATATAATAAGTTGGAAGCATAGAAGAAAAAGCAATCAGTTCATGCCACAGTATTTATATATATACACCGTTTTCCCGAAAATATGACATGCCCCGATATTAAGCCCAATTGGGCTTTTCAGCACATGGGCTAAAATAAGCTTCCCCAAAAAATAAGCCCCAACTACTTTACGGGGAAAGGGGCGGACATGCCCCACGCACCCCACACGCCCTTACTGAGGCGTGTTGCTTGCCTGCCACCCCACGCCTTGCTGATAAGACTGATGTCTCGATCTCCCTATCTAGCTGTTGAGTCCCCCTCCGCTGCCACTGCCCCCGGATTGAGCCGGCTTGGGGCCAAGAGAAGCAGCCACTCCCTCACCTGGTGGCCGCCCTCAGCGCGTGTGGGGGAAGCCCATTTGTTCCAACCCCCCTCCCCCTTTCCTTGGAAAGAAGGCGGCGGCGGTAGCAGCAGCAACTTAGCGGGATGTTTGGTGTCCGTGTCAGTAATGGCCAGTGGTGTGGCGTGGCAATCGACGGTGGGAGAGCCCCGCTACGGAGCTCGCTGAGTCGCCGCCGAGTGCAGGGAGGCGGATCCCGGGGTAGGCAGCTGGAAGCCCCCTTCTGCGTCTCTCTGCATCACACTGGTGGCTGGGGGCGTGCCTGTCTCCCCCTCCCGCCAAGGCAGCTCCGAAGCTTCGATCCCTGCCTCGGCTCCTTGCAGGCAGGAGCGCGTTTTGAAATGCTGCCAGAGGCAGAGCCCAGATGAGCTGAGCTAGTTCCATAAGGTGTGCACAACGAAGTGGTGCAGTGAGTTGGTAAAGCTGCCTGCACCCACCCGGCCACCTCTTGCTTGTGCTCTCTCTCTCTCTCCCGGCCAAAAAAGCGCTTGATGCAAAAAGAGAAGCTCCCGGCCAGGAGAGAAAACAAGCACAAGCGAGAGGCTGGGCATTACTGACACGGGCACCAAACATCCCGCCAAGTTGCTGCTGCTGCCACCTTCCTTCCAAGGAAAGGGGGAGGGGGGCTTGGAACAAATGGGACTCCCCCCACGTGCGCTGAGGGTGGCCACCAGCAAGGGAGTGGCTGCCTCTGTTGCCTCCGATTGGGCCCGGCCCGGGGGCAGCAGTGGCGGGAGGGGGACTCGACAGGTAGATAGGGAGAGAGAGAGACATCAGCCTTATCGGCAATGCATGTGGCACAAGGCAGCAGGTGAGCAAGAGCGCCCCGTGCCCCACTTGCCACCCCTCGATAAAAACACCGGGGGAAGGGAAGCAGCCAGGCTGTTGCCATTGGGGTGGGGGGGGTGTTGGGCTGCTTGGTCGATAGAACAGGGAGGGGAGGCGACTGTGACGGGACATCCAGTACCACACTTGCTGCCTCCTGTACCCCCGAAATAATAAGCCCCCCCCCGATAATAAGGCCAAGGCCCTTCCGGGGGGAAACGGTATATATATAAAATTGAACAAATAAATAAATAAAGCTAACTATATCTATCCATATGTCAGTTCTAATAAAAGCCTAGCCTGCTATGCATTTCTAAATTTGTAGTTAAAAATCTGATTTTGAATAAAAACTACAGGATGGTCTGATGCTTTCCAATTCACAATTACAGAAATGACCAGGAAGGAGTTTTCTTCTTCAAAATAGAAACAGGAGTAGAAGAATCCCTTAAAGAGTTTAAGACTGCTGAGGCAAACTTTTCCAAGGTATCTCATTATCCTGAAAACTTTATATTTTATGTTAATGTAGGTGCACTTGAATCTACTAGTATACAAACACATCACTTTAAGTAATGTAATAAAATTGTTCTGGAAACTGTTCTTCTAACATTTTAAACTGGGATGCCAATATGACATCCAGATCTTATTAAATTCCAATACACATCAAGTCTAGCATGCAAACAATAATGGGAAGTGCAGTCTACAACATCTGGAAGGCTGTAATTGAATAATTAAAGTACCACAAATTATAAATGGAATTGTGCTTTTCTCTAAAAACAACCGCTTGGCTACAATTAACAAATGACCTGTGGATGTATCTGAATCCCAATTATTTAAGACTATATGTATCCCACATTATGGTATCCTAACAAACTATCACAGTACTTATTCTGAAATGGCTGTATTCCCCAGAAGGACTTGATACAATATTTGAAGGTGTTGGAGACTTATAGCTCCTTTGTAAACACCATACAGAAACTGTAGTGAGGATTTCCCCTATCTCTTTTTGGTGTACTAATTAGGGCCTACTAACCAGGATTTCCCAGCAACAGTAACTCACATCTTAAATCAACAATCGGTTGGACTGAGGCTAGCTTTTCATAAGTGGGATAAAAAGGTTATTTTATTCCATTATGCTTTTGGCCTGGGATGAAGGATGGCGGTTTACCAGGATTGTTTTAATAATAATTTAGTTTGTTCTAACTCTTTATTTTTTCTTCTATTGCAACAAATAGAACTCAGAATCCCATGAATGATTGTGGGAGACCCGTTAAGAGTAGCCACATGAACCCAGAAAAAGATTTAAGGATTTACCATGAGGTATTCCTTGAATAAACTAGAGCCTTTTGAACACCTCTTTTCCCTTCTGAATTCTGAATAGAAGAAATATTAATTATCAGTACTATTTTTAAAAGGGTCTTTCAAAATTACTATTTTCATTATGCGGAGCGGTAGTGTGCAAGTGAGTGCCAGTCATATTATCGTATCCTTCCATTGGTTAATTCTCCACCACATTACATTTTCCACTATACAACTGACACTGTTTAGGAGAGACCAACATTCCCAAAAGGACTTTTTATACTATGTATAAAATGTAAAAAAAAAGTCTAGATGCTAGTTTTCTTATATGTATATCTAGTCTTTGATTTACAAATACAACTGGGACCGGAATTTCCATCATAAATTAGTGTGACTGTAAAGCAAACACCACGTAACCAATCCCAATATCATACTCATTTTTACTGTGGCCAATAAACAAATTACTATTTAAATGACTTTGGCTTCCCCACTTGATGTTTGTGGTCAGAAACTGGCTGTAAAGGCTGCAAATTGCAATCACATGACTGCAGAAAGCTGTAACCAGTGGTAAATGTGAGCCTGTTGTCAAGTGCCTAAATTGTGACCATGTGACTGCAAGGGTGGTGCGATGGTCACAACTTTGAGGACAGGTCATAGATTACTTTTTCTGAGGAAGCTGTAACTTTTCACCATTGTTAAACTAATGGTTTTAAGTCAAGGATTATCCGTATCCCCATGGCTCTATGAAATGAACATCTATAGAAGGACATTCCCCTGCCATCAAGAATGGTGCTGAGCTTACATGGACTCCTGAACCTAATTTTCCATATCTTCTCTTTTCAGGACTTGCTGGACAATCAACAATTCAGAAGCCAGTGGCTGTGACTTCTAATCCCGTCATAGGCTTGGAAGTGGGCTGAGTGATTTTGAGTCAGTTGCTTTTCCTCAGCCCAACTCACCACACAGTTGTTTTGGAGGAAATAATAGGAGGAAGGAGTATTAGGTATATTTGCTACTTTGAGTTATTTATAAAAACAATAAAGGGAGCAGGGAATTAAAAATAGGGGATAGGGAATTCCTTTGAGCAGATTATCCTTTGAATAATGCATTGGATTTAATACAATCTTTAATGATTTTATTGTAGAATTAAATACTGCAAAGGTCTGATGTTTTGCTCTATCACAAAATTGCATATATATAACTCAGTTCTACCTTTTGTTCATTCAGCAAATCCGTAATGGTCTGGGACATTTCATCCAAACTCTGTGCTGCTTTGACAAGGTTATGTAAAGCAAGTACATGCTGGTGGAGAGGTTCAAAATCACAAAGTATGGGAACCCTTAAAAATACAACAGAATTTAAATTGATTACACTTATCAAATAATACATTATATTACAATTACATTGGAGAATAATTAATTGCAAGGCTTCTGCCTTGTTTATTACAATTTAAGAATAACATTTCTTATTTGACTCTTACCATTCATTCTGATGCCACTATTAAATCCTGAATTCCAAGTTTAGCTAAACCAGGCCATGTAAGAGATTGTATGATAAAATGATGGAGAACCTCAGCAAACAAACAATCCTATTTCACTATTTATACTTTGAAAATACTTTTTGGTAAGTTTAATTAAGAAAGAATTTGAACTTAGTCCAAAAGGAGTAGTAGTCTTTAAATGTTAATTTAAAAATACTTCTAATATATTTATGTATTTAATTAAATTTACTGTGGCTGTCCACTTGAAAAGACTCTGGATGAAATAATTAACCCACATGTAAATAGTTGTAGGATATAAATCTATGTAAATAACAGGAGAAAAACACAGGAATGTTTCTCTCGTTTATTGCCCAGAATTTCTGACATGGATTTTTTTCTCTTTTGAAATTAGTCCCAACTCACAAATCTGATATACAGACATTTTAACCTGATTATAAATAGTCTTTTAACATTTACAGAGACTGCTGAAATCTGTATCTTTTTGGTTAGCTGCATATTCATGAACCAGAAAGGGAAGGGAATTTCCCCACCCCCCTATAATTATCTGCAATTGCATTTCTTAATGGCTATCTATTGGCAGAAGCTCTTTATTTCAGGTAATGAAAATAATACCTTACCTGAGTAATGGTTGTACTTCTGAAGGACAAAAGGATTGAAGAAACTGCAAATCAGATAATGAAATATCAGGAAGTTCACCATCAAATCTGCGAGGTTTTCGAGTCTGTAAATAAAAAAGAAATGTAGACATGATTAAAATAGGCAAACATTCAGATACATAAAATCTATAAACAGCTGCTTAATAGCTGCATTTATATGTTGGTGTAACTGAGAGTTTTAATATGAAATATCCTTTTTTTTAAATGGATTTTATCAATAATTCTATTCTGGTAGTCATGAATGGGTATCATTCCATTTGGAAACAATTCTCTCCTCAATGCTCCAATCTGCTCTGGAGGATTGGAGGAACTACCAGAGCTAATATGATGGATTCATGAGAGAGACAGAGAAATCTATATTATTAATATACGAAATTCAACAAATAAAGTATTGCATACAAAGCCTAAAGAACTAGATTTCTTCATTTAAAAAAAAGATAAAATACTCACACAAAAAGATGGTGGCCAGGCATCAAGGCCCCTGAACAAACGATTTCTTAAGAAAGATTTCCCTGTTGAAAGAAATAAAGGTTGCTCTTTTTATTCACGGGTAAGAAAATCTGTTAATATGAAAGAATACTTTATTGTCTATTTCTAAGAAAAGTAAGTTTTCACTTTGATTAAATTTCAAGACTAAAATGTAACAACTTTTCAAGAAAAGGCCTTAAAAGGAAGCAAAAAGATCAAAATATTTTCAACGCAAAAGTATATGAATATTTGTATAATAAACTGGCAGAAGAGATATTTTATTAATAGTACAAAGGAAATATCCTTTGTTTAAGTATTAAAGCATTAAAGTATTAAACCTTTGGTGTAGTTGTTTTTCAAAGCACTTGCAAGACATTTTTCTTTACATTGCAAGGAGTTTCCCTGCAAAGACCGGCCGAAAAAGAGAAGCTGCCAGACTCTGGTAAGCTGCATGTCTCGGGGCCTGGCCCGGCCAGTCCCCATTTCTGAGGTTCAACATACTGGTGCAGCCGCGAGCGGCAGGATGCCAC
>JANHFT010003962.1:69871-98381 GCA_032467955.1 Pseudoxenodon macrops
TAAAGTTGCCAAGGTTGGAGACCCCTGCTGCAGAGGATATTAGCCCAGTGTGTGTATACAAGAACCATCTTCTTCAGCCTGCTGACTTCCATTTCAACAAGAGAGCAAGCTCTAAAGGCATTTGAAAAAGTCCATTCTCTTGACAGCCTGACTTCCTTTGCCACTTATATACATAAATTCCATAACAGTTCTTGAGCACAGAACATGCAGCAGAATGTCAGCTGAATATAAAATGATTCGAAATGTCCTTTTGCTGGAATTATCTGAAGACCAAGTTATCATAGAATGCCCGTTGCTTAGAGAAAATGGTCGGAGTACAAATGTCTGCATATGTTTGCCACTGGAACAGTCCATGGCTAACTGGAAAAGTATTTATAGCACAGCAGTAGTGCATAAATAATTTAGGTACAATATTAAAACACAGCTAGCAAAATTAAGAAGTCAATATTTTTGACAGCTATATCAATCCTTCTTTGACTGGCTGCAAAGAAGCATTTCCTCCTAATCCACCTCCCAAAAGGAATACGTTAACTGGAGTGAAGATAATGCAGCATTTATTTATGCCTATTGCCTCTTCTTTTCATTGCAGCAGTGCACTGTGGACAGTACCATTTTCCTTTTGGTGCTTCTGTCAATCCAACACAGCCATAATGGAACCACTCTATAGGACACTGTAAGACACATAAAAGAGAAAACATGATATTCTGAAACACCAATGCTAAAAAAAATGCAATGGATTAATATGGGACAGATTCATGGAGACTCATAAATAAAGGAAAAATACCAGATCTCTTTAGGAAATCAGATAAGTTTCATCTCAGACATTCTATTTCTTGGCCACCAATACTACCGGGGCAATTACTATGTGGTTATTTAGAAAGTTTTGTATGTATAAAATCATCTTTAAATTCTCAAGAGCTATACTGTTTTTCCCCAAAACCATCAAACAGAATCTAAAAGTTATATCTAGGGTTTAAAATACTTAGTCACTCTCTGAAGTCCCAGAGACAACCTGAAGCATTTCTGTCTACGTCCAACTCTTTCCTCAAATGTATTATTAGAAGCAGTGAAAAAGAATGTAATACTGACATGCACATATATGTATATATTGTTTGTGGGTGTGTATGTGTGGGTATGTGTGTGTGTTCCACCCCAGGCATTAGATCTGATTATCTGTTTAATGTGATTCTTAGAAAACGAAATAAAAACAAAACAAAAAAACAAGATATTATTCCTAGTTTCAATTAGTTTTCCATACTTACATCTTGATTATCACAGCCCACCATTTCACCATATGACACCTATGAAGAATCAGTACATATTTGAACATTAGATTTTATATGATCAGAAAATACTTCATATCAAAACGTTACTAGGAGAGATTGAGATCGACAGTTCCAACTTTTAATATGCTGAAAGAGTAGTCATACTATACGCTCACTTTCCTATTATTGGAACTTTTAGATTGGAGATGACTTCCAAAAATTCCCATTGAAATATCCAAGTTACTGAACTTTTTTCTTTGATCATTAACATTTCAAATTTGTCTGGGAGTTACTTTGATGAACTGCCTGTTTGGAAACATGGCTATACCAGTTTGTGGAAAACATTTATATTTTTCCATTACTATCAATTACAACATATAAACACAGAGAAATAACTTTCTTTTCACATTTATTATCTGTAATCTGGTTTATTATTTGTAGAATATCAGCCTTATATATTAACTAGAATGTTGTTTTTGAGTTTTCAAATACAAATCTGAAACAGCCAATTTGTATGACTGTCTGAATATAGCTGCCTTATGAGATTAGCATCAACATTAGATTTTATTTTTAACAGCGGTGTTTCAAGTTTATTTTTCAACAGAAAATACTTCTAATATCTAATCTGAAATCCAATCAGCAAGGAAGACCTTCATTTTTCAATCTAGTCATTAACTGAATCAGCTATGTAGTACTATCATCTTAGTGATATATTTTTTATTTACACTAAAAAGTATTATCATTATATTTTAAACATTTACACCTATTTAGTTATAGCTGTATACTACTTTCTATAACTGCAAATCTCAAAATGCTTGGAGTCCGTAGAATCAGTTATAGAAATAACATAATCAAAATAAAAAGATTTAAGAATCTTGTTTGCAGAAACTAATTGTGAGACTACTCATTCTATATAAACTTATGTCTACATATTTTTTAAGCAGTTTTTGAGAATCCATTTGTTTATTCAGATTTTCCTGTGTGTTATATTTTCTTTCTATGTTTTCTTAGTTTGGAAGCCTACAGCCTGATTTATATTTTGTGTTTAATATTTACGTAATATAAATCTGCTAAACACTGACAAGATTTTACATCCAAAGAGATTTTTGGATGTTACTGCATAAAATGATATGGTACGTTTCTTTATTAAATTCTACTAATTCTGCATCTCCAAAAATAAAATGAGTAAAAATGATCTGACTGATGATGAGGATTAGCAGATAATGGAAGCAAATTTATTTATATTTCTTTGACACTATGCAGACATTTTCAAAGATTTGATTCAAAGATGCACTATATTCTGCATATTAGCAACAAACTATTGGCCATCTAGTTTTATAGAATTCATCGTAATTTGGTAATTTTAAATTATGTTATAATATAAATATTCACAATTTATGATACATAATTACATATCACATGTCTCCTCTCAGCAAATCAGCTGATCAATAAACTAGGCAAACTGCCTTGTCAGAAACAATGTTCTTTCTGACAGAATATACCTGATTACAAATGCAGTAACGTGGCTCATTTGGATCATAGGTCCAATCAACTTGGCTATTAGATTCAGACTCGGGAATGACTGCTGTTTGCTGAGATAGTTCTTGGGCTAGTGCAGAGGATGAGGAACATGATGACAGAGAAGAAGATGAAGATGATGAGGACGACTGTTGACTTGAAGATTTGTTATTGTTTCTGAAAAATTAACATAAACAGGTTACTTTCACCAACCTATTTTCCATGACAAGGGACACTCTGAAAACAAACCCATTTTTAAAAACTGTGATTTGATTACAATTTTAAAATGATTTCTAAATTAAAGCATTATGTAACAAATACATTTCCCTTCACTTACAAAAAGCCTGAATTTTCTGTCTGGGAACTATGCATAACATTTGAATAAAATAATCTACCCTTTCTTCATAAGGGGAATGTTGAGGTCCAATTAAGATTGTGGGGGTGGGTCATTCTTTGAACTTTTCTTTAGTGATTTTTGTTAAAGAAGGCAATGTATCACAAGTGGCATACAATGGAATTTAGGAACTAATTATAATGCATTGAGCATTCTGTTAGAGCCCTTTTCTTTGAATAGCAATTTCTTTCAGTATGGGAAAAAACTTCTTGCAGACTCAGAAAATGCATTTTATTGCCTTCGCTATAATAATTCATCTTAGTATTAAGTAACAGTGCAAATAATATATTTTAAAAACCTTCAGCAAACATAGCTCTTGAATTATTTCTGAAGGAAAGTCTGAATACTGAACATTACAGAAATAAAAAGGCTTAGAAACTTGATAACTTAATTGCTTCTGCGCCTTAAGTTGATGAGCCGGATTAAGATAGCAAACTCATACTGCAAAAAAAAGCTGAAAATTATTGTAGTGGTTGCACTCCATCTGGCGGCCAAAATGAATAACAGTTCCTATTTTTTTGGCATGAAACTTTGGCATAAAATTGAATTTACAGACCTGGAATCTACCCTCATTACATTCCTACTGTTTGCCTGACAGGCCAGACCCTAAGAATGGTGACCAGCAGAAGGCACTATAACCTATCTCCTGAGAATGGCACGGATTCTGTGCAGACTGCTGCAAAAAGGTGGTTAGCATGCTCAGCTCTTTTACTCTTGTTTTAGCTACTTGCTGCTTAATATACATTTTCTTTTTTGAGTCTTGGGAAGTTGGAAATTGAAGCTGGAGATTGTCCAACTGCAGTGATTTGCTTAACAACACTGACAAAAGTAATAAAATGGGTGTTTAACAGGTGTTTTGCTTAGCAACAGAAATTTTGGACTCAATTGTGGTCATAGATCAAAGACTACCTGTAGTGTGAAAGGTTTACAGATAGTCCTTGGCTATAATGGCAACTGGGACTATAATTTCCTTTCCTAAGCAGTGTTGTCGTAAAGAGCAATGTCACATAACTAGATTACTTAGTGATGGCAATCCCAGCAGCCTGGTTGCCAACTGCACAGATTATTAAAGAAGAGCCTCATGTGGTCAGACTGCTACGCAAGCAGGTTGCTAGGCAAGAACTGTGGGCTGGCACTACTGAGGGTGGGTGACCTGGTAGGGACCATGAGTGGGACTTCCATGTACTGCTATGGAAGGGGTGCTATGGAACACAATATCCCTAAGATCTCCTAATCCATAGCAAGGTTCCTTGGGAGAAAAAAGTTGCAAGAGCAAATTATAGGAGATGTTTGTGACCTTCCTTGGTAGTTTCCCCATTGTGCAAATTATTTATTGCAATGTTAATTGCAAGCCGGGCATCTGAGAACACAGATTGTGATCATGTGACTGCAGAGACACTGATGGCGGGAACTCTTGAGAAATGGTTGTGGAATCCCACATGCAGCATTGTTGTAATTTGAATGGTAACTGAACAAGGGGTTGTGTAACCTGAGGATTCTATGTAGGAAAGCAGAAAATAAATATTTTAATGTTGGACAATAGCTGTAAGGAATTGGGGTGGAGTTCAGAAGCAATAAACCATGCATCTTTGTCCCAGGTAGAGACTGCAATCCTCTTTTGAATGTCTCATACAAGAAAGAAGCTACAGTTTTAATGAACGTACTTGCTTTTTCTACCACTCCGTGAATCTGTGGTTGATGAACTCAATGTCTGTGATAATGTGGATGCCAAAGCAGATGATGTATATCCAGCTGTGTCCCTGGATAATGCAAATTCTCTTGCGAGTTGGAAGTCATTATTCTTAAAGGCTTCATAGCTGGCCTTTAAGCTTGATGTCCGTCTTCCTTCTTTCATCTAAAAGAAAAACAGCAATATTACATGGATGGTTTCAAATTTAGCCTCATTTATAACACATTGAGTACAGAAGTGAAACACTTGATTTTCACTGCTTTCCTTGAAGCATGAATAGACCTTGAGCTAATCTACATTATGGAGCAGTTAAAGCTTGTTTAGTGTATAATTATTTAATGAGTACCTTACTTTCTTCCCTAAAAAATACTATAGCTGAGGTTTGATCTTTCATGTTCAAAATATTTCAAGAAAATTATTGATATTTTCCTCTGGCTCGTCTCAAGCACACTTAGATAAAATTACAGGTTTATAAATTTAATCTTGTGGGAAAAGGTTCAGAATGTCCCATATAAATCTCTCCTTTCCTGTAAAACCTACATCCATGAAATGTCAACCAATAGATATGACATCTTTGAAAACAATTGTTTAGAAGGGCCAATAGCAAATCTAATGAAATAAAAGTTGCTCTAACAATCTGTTTGGGGCAAGTATTTTAAAACATGCTTTGAATTCCTTACCTGTGCTGTGGCTTGCACTGCCTGAGCTGCTGCCATGGTAATAGCACCAGCTCCAGCTCCTGAAGATAATGAGCCCAGGTTATACGATGCCAATGGCTGAGAAGAATTTGCATTATATGCACTGTTGGATGAGGATGATGAATTACTGTTTCGACACCCTTGATGAATAAAGGGAACATATTTATATAGTCTAAAATGAGAACTAAAAAAGTAAATGTCAGAAAACTGGAAATCAACTGTGTATGAAGGAAAAGTTAGACAGTGTGCTAATTAAGAAAGGAAAGTATAGATTTAATGATGTGGAAAGATTTTGGTGCTGTATCAGTTTCTCTCTGTTGTTTGCTCTCTCGCCCAAAGAGTAAAATGTAACAAAGTTATGGAAGAAATGAATTCTTTATTTCATGCTTCAATAAACCATTTGATATGATTAAAAAAGGAGTGTTCTTGGTATTCAAATTTAAATGTAGGGTGATTTTTAAAATACAATGGTATGGTAAATATTACAATACTCAAATTTGCATGTCTTGAGAATCAAATTATTAGCAATAAAATATTAACCTTCAACTATATGCTATCACAAATAAAATGAGAGACATATATTAAGATGCAACATGAATATTATTAGTACAATGCAGAAAGTTACAAAATTTTATTTGGTTCTGAATCACTTCTCATGCACTTTTAAGTGTATGTAATTTAAAATTATGCAATGGTTAAGTAAAATACATACCACTCAGAAAACTGAAAATATTTGCAGCCATAAGTAAATAAGCAGTCTGGCCTATGATAAATATAATTCTTTATCAAAAGCATTGTTTCCCAAACTTGTCTTTCAACTGTAGAGAAAGTCTGTTTTTTTTTGTTTCTTTTGCTGTTAAAAAATATAATCAGAAACATGTCCCTTCCAAATTGTAAGTATACAAAATGGAAGTAGAATAGCAAATTTCTGCCTAATCTTCAAAGATTAATTCTCTTCCCTGGAAAGATAGTAATAGTGATGTCGCAAACAAGTTAGCACTCATGCAAGGCAAAGTTGGGAATGGAAAAAAAATGAAACGTTGAACAAAGAATGTAAAGAAAAATAAGGAAATAAATACCGTGTTTCCCTGAAAATTATACATGTCCTGATATTAAGCCCAACAGGGCTTTTCAGGGCATGCGTTGAAATAAGCCCCCTTTCCCAACTATGTACACGCATCCCCTGCCCCCCCCCAAAAAAAATTGTGCCCAAACATCTTACCAGAATCTGGCAGTTCGCCGCTTCTCTTTCCCAGCTGGTCTTTGCAGGGAAACTCCTTGCAATGTAAAGAAAAACGTCTTGCGAGCGTGAGCAATTAACAACTTCTCGCACTCATGAGAAGTTTTTCTTTACATTGCAAGGAGTTTCCCTGCAAAGACCGGCCGAGAAAGAGAAGCTGCCAGACTCTGGTAAGCTGCACGTCTCGGGGCCTGGCCCGGCCAGTCCCCATTTCTGAGGTTCAACATACTGGTGCAGCCGCGAGCGGCAGGATGCCACCTGTGCCGGTTTGATGAAGCTCGCAGTGGTGCTGCAGTTCGTGCTTGCAACGGCATAAGCCTTGCAGCCCGAGGTGGCATCCAGTCCCACGCTTACCACCTCCTTCACTCCCAAAGGAATAAGACCTCCCTACCCGATAAGGCCAAGGCCATATTCCGGGATTGAAAAGAAAATAAGACTCTGTCTTATTTTTGGGGAAACATGGTAAAAGAAAAGTGCCCAGGACAATATAATACAGGATAGTAAGATGATGATGATGAGAAATGGCTTCTCTTTACCTTTTTTTTTCCTCACATGCAAACACTTCGACACTTTTTGTCAATAATGTGATTGCATGCCAGAGGCCAGGCATATGAATAATTGTGATTTATAAATGGAAATTTAGTTTGGATGAGTCATGACCCAACACTGATTCAATAAAACTACTAGACTTCACATGAAACATAGAATACTCTTTACTCTTCAGGAACACTGCTGTTAAAAAGCAGAGCATTGATTCAGTATAATATTCAGATCAGAAAAATACATATTCAAAAGATCTGTTAGTTTCAAACATAAAAATGAAGGTATATGTATGTTTGTGTCCAGGGTCCATTGTCGGTAGACCATCATCCAGGGTTTAAATTCTAGGGTTTTTTCCTGACCTGTTCCATGTCAATGGAGTCTTGCTCAATCTTTTCCAGCCTTCCATCTGTTCAAAGTTTACATAATGGGTTTGTCTGGCAGGATCCTGCTAATTCCCACCTTGCCAGCTTCAAACCTTACAAAGATCATCATATGTTATAATTATGCTGCACATAGTTGAGCATAATATAAAAATCAACACTAATTTATTCAAGATACACATTTCTTCTAATGTTATGATGTTGTTTGTGCCATTGTAGCTTGAGAGCAGAGAAATAATTACAATACTTACTAAATAATTTTCCAAAAGATTCCCTTTTGGCTTTTTCTGCATCATAAAGATGTTTACCATCTTTTACTAATGCACCAGCCCACTATAAAACAAAAATGTGTAATTAAACACAAATGTAAAAACACATTTTCTCTATAAAGCAAAAGATATTAGACACAAATTTATTAAATATTCTAGGTCTAAATTATCTACTCAAGTTATTTACCTCTCTGTAGTGTTTCACAAACATTTTTCTTCTTACAACTTCAACAACTGCCAAACAGTACATTTGTGGGACATTACTGAGCTTTTCTACAATTTTCACTCTTTCTAGCAGCTCTGTTACAAGGCGAAGCAATGCTTGTAGTTTTTCTCCATCTTGGTCAGCATGAAGCATGACGAAGCAGCACCACCTACAGAACAGGTGAAAATAGGTGAATTTGGACTGGTGATTAAAAGAAAAATCCTCTACTGAATAGCTATTTGTTAAATATATATCTTACCTTTTATCAAGGGACTCTTCATATTCCAAATCTATTTTTTTTCACAACAACAAATCTGTTAGGCTAATTGGACTCAGAAGTACTGACTAGCCTGTAGCCACTCAAAGAACCAGCTCTTCTAACAATTGCCAACCAGGTATTTGCTTATTTATGATTTGACAGCTTTATAAATCGCTAAATCACAAAATATTTCAGATAGGTTACATTAGTGGCCCCCAACCTTTTGGGCATCAGGGATGGGCCATTTTTCCCCCTCCCCAGGCTTCAGGAAAGCTTCCTGAATGTTTCTGAACTTCCAGAAGTTTCTGAACTTCCGGTAGGTACATTGGGCACGTATTTTGCCATCCACAGGCTCTGGAGGCTTTCCTGAAGCCTGGGCAGGGTGAAAAACGGCCCAACGGGCTTACGAGAAGTTTGGAGGCTTCAGTAAGGCACATGCGCAGAGGGGACAGCGTGGGAGGGTGGTTGTGCGTGAATGCGCGGGAGGGCATTGCAATATGGGTGTGGGTACGCACACACACGTGATATACGAATAAAAAAAGTTCGCCATCACTGCCCTAGGTTATACAATTAAAATGCAATTAAAATCAAAGCAAACAAACTAACCTAAAAATGTAACTGCATTTTATGGTTAGCTATTAAAATCCATACCATTCAAATTTCTAATGTGACGCCGGATTCACCAACCACAAAAACGTATGGTAAATCGTTCCAAACCTGATTACAGAAAGCACAACTTCAATAACAGAGTTGTCAATGCCTGGAATGAAATACCTGACTCTGTGGTTTCTTTCCCAAATCCCCAAAACTTTAACCTTAGACCGTCTACTGTAGACATCACCCCATTCCTAAGAGGTCTTTAACAGGCGTGCATTAGTGCACCAGCATGGCTACCGTCCCTGTCCTATTGTTCCCTTTTATCCAAATCCACAATGCTTTGTGATTCTGCTCTAGATAATTGTTTCATATCTTCATATAAAAATGAAAAAGGCCAACTGTTCAAATAAACTATAATACAGATAGTCTTCAACTTATGACTGCAATGGGGACCAGATTTCCAGTCATAAGTTGATATGATCGTGAGTCAAAGCATTCGTGTCACCAGACCAAATTTTATGCCATATTTTGCGGCAGTTGTTAACCGTAAGTGCAAACCTATCGTTCTGAATGGAGATCTTTTGTTGGAAGCTGGCAAAAAAAATTGCAGTCATGTGACTGCAGGATTTTGCAAGCTCTCAGAAAGGTGAACTAGTTTCGTCCCTGTCCTGATGTTACCTTTTATTCGTATTCATTTCATGTATTCAAATCATGTTTATACATATATATGTTATGTAGTCTCAATAGAAAAAGGTTCTCCACAGTAACTTTAATTGCTAAAGACCGAGGTCAACATGTCTGCTTCCTTTTCATATACTTTGCTTCTTCTTATTCACTTATTTTTAATAGTACTTTCCCCTATTATCATATACGCAGGAAATGCAAAATTTCCCCATTAATTTGAAGCTGAAAAAAATGAGATTACACACATTCAGAGATACATTTTACAAGTGCTAAGAACCTATTGAAGATATTACAATGAAAGAAACAAAATTCTATCCACTTAATTGCAAAGGAAGTTTGCAAACTTAGTGGATAGGACACGGCAAACTAAGCAGGTGATTCCTGAATATAATTATTATACAGTTCTGGGGAAATCATTCAAAGAAAGATAGATATATTTGGGATATAATTTCTCAACAGTAATTCTAATAATAGTACACGTACAATTAAAAAAATACATGGGGTGAAATAAATTACTGCAATAGCTTCACTTACTTTAGACGGACTTGTAAATTATTTGCAAGTTCTTGTTTGGCAGTGGTACATTTCTGTTTAATATCTAAAAGTTTCCTGTGGTTAGTTAACATGATCATCAGTTGATTTGCATGGCTCAAGCACAAGTCAGGTAGTACAGAAGGATCTTTCAAGTTCTCTGCTCTCTTCTGATTAGCCAAAAATCCCTTAATAAAATAAATTGATGTAAGAATGGAAACATTTCATGTTCTCTGTGCCAAATAAAAATTATGTTAATTCATTCCCAATAACTTCAGAACTTTTTTTTTTTTTTGCAAACCAGAATCACCTATGGACAATTGATCCATAGTTTCAGAACACTACAGTAGCCCTCCTCTAAGATCTTGCAAAATGATAGATAATAGTCTAGATCAGCAGCCCAAATCTTTTGAGTACCAGGGATCCGTTCCATGGTGGCAGGCTTTTTCGGGACTGGGAGCATGGTTTCATATACTGCCTGGACCCCACACAAACTGGATGGGGCTTTGCTAGATGGGGCTTTGCTCACTTGCACGGATTGGTTCCAGGATGGCCACAGACTGATGCCAGTCCGTGGCCTGGGGGTTGGAGACCCCTGCTCTAAATAATTGCTTCCTACCTTCATATAAAAATATTCTAAAGGACACCAAATGACTTTATTAGCAATAAAAACAGCAGGTAATTTAGGTTTAGCAAGGTTGTATTATGTTTAAAACGAAGTGAAAGAATCCTTATAATATATTGCCACCTACTGACCATATTGAATAAGATGTTATATACACATGTAATTATGCAATAAGAAACAACCTACATTTATTTTCTTATTTTTGTTTTAATTATATCCAAGCTCACTTAAATACAAAAATAATTGCACAGTCATTAACTGTATTTTGGTTAGTTTTCTCATCTTTATGAATAAATTACTGATTACTAAAAGTCTTTATTTCTACTTCAGTAATTTATTAATAGATTACTAATTCTGCTACTGGTTTGAAATATTTACAGTTTTTATTAATATTTTTTTCATTACTATTCTATTATTTGTATTTATGGTGTTATCATGAACTACTTTATTAAGTCATATTTATTTTAGAAATATTTATACATTTTCGTTGGAACTTTTTAACTTTTAAACAGTTTTGTACAATTGTATTCAGTGATAACACAAAATATCAAACTATTTGGTTACACCTGTTGTGTTGGCATATTAATAAATTAAATTAATACTGTTTATACTCTGGTTTTAAAATGCATTTTATTAAGAACCAAATAAGTGCTCCAGTGGTTCTAGAGCAAGAGAAGCCACAAATATGCTGCTTGGGGAAGAACATTTGAAAAGGACAACTACAAAAAGCATTTTGTGATAAGATGGACTAGGAAAGCTACTCTTAAAAGCAAATAAATAAGGAAAACCTTTAAAATTTGGGATGTTTAGCTTTTGAGATCCCAGTCCCTGTATCAGATTGGAAGAAGATTGCAAATCAATCTAATTTAGGAAAAAGGAAGATTATATAAACTGGTATATGTTAGGACTGTGATGGCGAACCTACGGCACGCATACCACAGGTGGCATGCGGAGCTATATGCGAGGCGTTGCCCTATGTCAGCTCCAGTGTGCATGCGCATGCTAGCCAGCTGATTTTCGCCTTTCCAGAGGGCGGGGGAGATGGCCAACCGGAAGTTCCTTTTCAAACTTCTGGTTGGCCCATTGGGCCATTTTTTACCCTCCTGAGGCTTCAGGAAGCTTTTCTGAAGCGTAGGGAGGGGAAAAAACAGTCCAACGGCCCAACCGGAGTGAGAACTGCACGCATGTGCTGGGGAGGCAGCGAGGCGGTGGTTGTGCATACATACGTGGGGGGGAGGCATTGCATTATGAGTGTGGGCATGCATGCGCACGACCCCCACACTCCCCCCACGTTTGGCATGCAATGGCAAAAAGATTAGCCATCACTGTGTTATGCAAGTATTTGAAAGGTTTCTCTGAAAGGTTCCTCTGAAAGGTGCAGCATAAGTAGTTTGAAGGCTATATTCAGTATGTGCACAGATAATTCTTCCAATAAGATAACTAGAAAACTAAGTTAAATCTTCAAAATAGACATGCTGAGCCTAAGTTCATTGCCATGAATTATTTATAAAAATAATAAAGGCATGTGTGTGGTGGTGGTGGATAAATATAAAAAAAAAGATACAAAATTTCAAGGACGGGAACTGTCCTGTGCACAATACATAGCAACTCTTTTTAATTGTCTATTCAGCCATAATATTTATTTTATTATTAATATTCCTATGATGCTCTACTCTCCATGGCTCCAAACATCCATCACAGAAAAAGCAGAGAATTAAAAACAAAAGAATAATAAACAATATACATCACAATGGTACTGAATAATAGGAATAAATTAAAATAAATTTTAACACCCTCCCAAATGCTTCCATCTAGAATTAAGATTTGAATTCTTTACATTTAAGAAATGTAATTCTTACATATGAGGCAAACTATTTGATAACGTTATAGAATTAAACTATTTCCAATTGTTGAATTGCAATTTCCTTATGCTTGACTATATAGTAGCTGATTCTTTGGATAATTCAGTTCAGCAGCTTCTGTACAACAAACCTCTACTTCAGAAAAATAATAGGAAATATATTTGTGTACATCAGATGAGCATTATTTCAGTATAAGTGATCATTGACTTCAATCATGAGAGCCATGCTAAAAAATATTTTTAAAAGTGGGATTACATCAGAGGTACAGAACTTAAATCTCCTGACTTGAAAACCTCTGGTGATGCCTTCAAAGACTCCCAGAAGTATTGGGAATTGGGCAGCAGATATATTTATATTAAAACGTTCCCACCAAAATCAGTGCCTGAACTAAAGAATGAGGTAGTGAATTTCATACTGTTGTAGGAAGATATCACTATCTGGATTTTAAAAAAAGTTTAATTTAAAATTAATGTTCTGTTAAGGTAAAGGAAGCAGCTTAATCTAAACAAATCCAATTTACTGAACAATTTTCAGAACATGCCATTATTATAAAAAGGGCTATCTTGCCTTATTCAAAACAACTACCACTTACCTGAGCAAGTTCTTTTTGTTCATTAACGAGCCTGCTACAGCTAGCTATCATCTGGTCCAGCGCATAAAGCCTATCCTCCAGTCCCTTAATAGCCTTCATGTTCTGATTATCTAATTTGGCAATTGTCTGTCTACAATCTGCCAAAAAAGGCTGAATAATTCGCGGATCAAGCTGAAAAACAAAAAGACAAATTTAATGACTAATTGCTTCTTATGGAAAGGAAATTATGGGGAAATTATTATCATGTGTGGGTAATCTGCAATTAGACTCGCAGTCTAAGACTGGTGGAAACTAAGTAATTTAAGTCATGACTAAGGATCCAAGAATTTTTAAGATAATGTCTAAGAATATAGGCAGTTCCAAGCAGGGTGGTCTTTTGCAAAAAATTCAGTATTTCCTAATATTGACGAATCCCTTTAGATAGTACTCGGAGGATTCTAAGATTGGTGCAACAGATTTCTTTTTACTAAGGGTTCAATTTTGATCCGCAAGTCCTGCTATTTCATAATTTTCCAATTGTTTTTACTCAAACTTGAAAATATGGAGGAATTTTACTCACCCAGTAGCAATGTCTTTTCAGTAACTATTGTATCATGCATGTTAGGTACAAGGTACCTGTTTATTTGAAAGTTAAATTTTCCTTAAGATCTCAACCTGCTCATTTTCCAAAATCTTCTCAATTTGATGGTCCAGTAGTTTTAACTACACTCAAATCCAAGATTCTGGAAAAGTTTCTAATGAATTCTGATAACTTGGTCATGATGCTGCTTGTTGTCAAGTTTGTGAAATTTTGTAGTAGTCACTAATCAAAATGGTAAATTGTTTTATCCTTTTTACTACAAAGGTGACATTGGCTGTTGTAACATTTGAATTTTTGCCTTCATGAAATTAGTTGGCAAAGTTTGTTGTGAGTCAGGAGTGTTTTTGAACACTCCTGATCTTAACTAATTCTATGTGAGTTTTTATTAATTTTTTTCTTTTATATCCTTCAAATATTGATCATGCATTGGCTTTTTCTTCCAATTAATAAATTGGTTTTCAATTGTTTCTTTTCTATATCTGGCCTTCACCTTTATTATTTTCAATAGTTTTTCCTGTTCAACTGCCTTCATCAAAGGTTCTTGACTTTTCTTAATGTAGTCATTTAGGCAATGTTTTCTTCCTCCAGTTTGTTTAATCTGTACAAATCCTCTATACATTTTAGCTCTTCGCATACAGCCAATCAGTACTACTTTTTGGGTGCGTTGTCCTTAGTTTTCTTGTTTTCTGATCTAAATTATCAAATTCTATCTGGGTCCAGTCAACTATCCCTGCTGCATATCAAATAGTAGGGACTGCTCAGGTATTAATTGCTTTAATGATATGTCCATCATTTAGCTTTGTTTTCAAAATTTTCATAACTCGTTGATTCTCGGTAGCACCTGAGCTCATTGCAGGGAGATTAAACTTGAAATATGGAGGAATTTCCTGACAGTGAGAACGATTGATCAATAGAACAGCTTGCTTCCTGGAGTTGTGGGTGCTCCATCATTGGGAATTTACAAGACAGCCATTTGTTTGGTATGGTATAAGCCCTTGCCAGAGGGATAGGCTAGAAGACCTCCAAGATACCTTCCAGCCTTATGATTCTACAATATATTTAATAGAAGTATTTTGACTTGCTTTTGTAATAAACTGTAAGCTTCCAAATCCCTAAAATATTTGTAGCCTTTTTCGGGTACCACTGCTGTTATCAAATCTTCATTGTTAAGCTGTATTCCATCATCTTCAACAATTTTCCTGCCATTATGGCTATAGTTGCACACTTGTTGATGCCAAATTGCTTTCCAATATCTTTATTACATTCCCCAACAATACTTTTAACACCATCAACCAGCATTGGCCTATTTTTGAGAAGGACTTTATCGGTAAATAAAAATGCCAAATCCAGGCTAAACACCTGGCTGATTGTGGGACCAACCATAATACACATCTGTATCCAAAGACATTTAATCTGAAAGTTGTACATTTTAAACTAGATTCCCTTAATAAGAATCACATAATGGGTAAAATTGAACTTCACTTCTTAAGCAGAAGAGATTTTCCTTCTCTCCTCTTCCATTGGAGCACCATAAAACATTGAAAAATGGCTTTTACAAGACAGCCCAAAGGCAGTGCCATATAGAGAAACCTATTATAAAAGTTGCAGGAGGATAGAACTGGATTTAATGAGATTTATATTATGAAATTGTCTTAAAAGCGCAACTTTAGTAAACTATTTAAGTCTGGCTGTATTCACAGAGATTAGTTCTTTTAAACCATACAATCCTGGTTTCTTTTAAAACAAAACCTCTAACTTTCTTATTCTCAATTTTTCTTCAAAGCAAATGTCTATGTCATGTCCATCTATTAACATGTCAGTATTTAATATTATTAACTTACCTCATCTAATGAAACAGACTGAAATTTGAAGTTACCACTTATAGTACCATCCTTTAATCCATAAATTAATTCAGCCCAGTAGCTATGTAAAATATTTAAAGGATAGCACAGATCAACTCAAAATCATTTGTATTTTTATACTAGTCTTGGATATCTTTATGCAGTTCAATTTACTACATGCTGCTCTCTAAATCCATCCAGCCCATAAAAATGAACAAAAATCGCATTTGGGAAAATATGATTTTTTAAGGTTCTGGAGAACTCATAGGTCATGGAATCTAAAAAATAATTACAATTTTTTATACTAGATATAAAATTAATTACAATTATACATTGGTTAGCATTCCTATATGACATACAAAGTGGTCTAGGGCAAAATCTGGAATAAACATTTGAAAGACAGAAGTACATGGGAAGACATAATTGTCAAATAATGAACCAGATGTTGATTACCAATATACCTGTAGACATCAATGTCAGATGCCACACAAATGTAGAATATATATTATTAAGATCAACTTACATCTATGTGTTAGAATATAAATTCCAGAAACAGATTAAATGCAGCTGTCTATCACAAATTTGTTACTGCACCTTTACCAACTATTATGCTGAAAAGGGCTATGAGTTTTAAAACTAATATGTTTGAACTTCACCAGTCTGAGAAAGATATGTCTCTGTTCCCAAGGATTCAAAGACCAAACCTACAAATTTTGCATTTTCTTTGCTTGGAAGCCCATATTTTTGGTGCTGTTTACTTATTATATCAATTGATAGTTGATTGAAGCTTGAATGGGAAATGAGATTAAGTCAATTGTTACATGAATAATCTAAATCTAGAAGAGTCAGATTCATTTTTCATATTATTGATAAGAAATTATAGACTAATATGCAATTACCGTATTTTTCAGTTTCACCACAGCTTGATTAGCACAACCAGCTGATTGTCGGTTGGTTTGGCTTCCCGACCATCAGCCGTTTCAGGCTGCAGGGATTGCCATATCCTATTGCCACCTCTGTGTGTCCCATTTTCGGCCTCGGCAACCCATTTTCAGCCTCTGTGCGCCCCATTTTCTGGCCATTTTAGGCAGTGGGAATCAGAATGACTATGGCAATCCCTTCAGCCTGAAACAACTGATGGTCAGGAGGCCGATCTAATCAGCTGCTTGTGCTAATCAGGCTGTGCCGAAGCTGAAACTGAAACAGGCTGTTTGATGTAAGAAGACAAATTGCTGGGAGGCAGAAGCAAAAGGGTGGGGGCCAGCAGGTGGGAGGCTCTATGTTCGGTGTATAAGATGCACCCACATTTTCTCCCTCTTTTAGGGGGGAAAAGTGTTTTATATTCTGAAAAATATGGTAATCAGAGAGCCAGACTTTTCTAGTTCAGATAAGTTATTCACTTGAAAAAAAAAATGTCAATCTATCATGCTACATATGTTTGCATAGAAAGTAACATTCACCTTTTTTAACCAGCATAGAAATTGAAAATATCAGCCTTTTAGCGGGCTACTAAGAAAAAAAAAACCTTTATTATCAACATCGGAAATGAAGGAACTCAACTGAGAGGCAAACAAAATGAAATTACTTGGTGGAAGAATGGAGATGTCTGACAGCACCACTGATTAGCCTTCAGAGAACTTTTTCTCATCTATGGCTATA
The DNA here is from genome assembly GCA_032467955.1 of Pseudoxenodon macrops. Taxonomy (NCBI): domain Eukaryota; kingdom Metazoa; phylum Chordata; class Lepidosauria; order Squamata; family Pseudoxenodontidae; genus Pseudoxenodon; species Pseudoxenodon macrops. The sequence continues at coordinate 87,304 of JANHFT010003962.1, forward strand.
AAGTGAGCAATATAATATAGGTAGTCTTCCGACTTATGATCACAATGGAGTTCAATTTTTTTTATTGTTAGCAAGTTTTTTTTAGCTTTGCCCCATTTTACAACCTTTCTTGCCACAGTTAAGTGAATCATAAATATATGCCATTTGCCAAGCATCTTAATTTTGATGAGAGATGCTGCAATGGTCACAAGTGTGAGAATCAGTCATAAGTCACTTTTTTCAGTGCTGTTCTAACTTTGAACAGTCATTAAATGAATGGTTGTAAGTTGAGGACTACCTATATAAAGATACTCTCATCCTTACCTTGAACATTTGACTCTGCTTTAGTTGTTAAGGTAATGGTATATGTTAAACTTTTCTGGAAAAAATATATGCAAATACCAATAGCATATCATATAAATATGAAAAAACCTTATGTACATCCCAAAATAATTCTATTGGGAGAAAGTGCTTGGGAAAAGAGACCATGGGGGGAAAAACATCTTCCTCTTCCACTGGTAAGAATCTATGCTGAATTGCAATTACCATTTTCAAACCAACATCAAAAGGCCACTTTAGATCTAACATCCTGTATGTTACTTACAAGAACAGTTATGCAAGATAGAAAAGAATAATTCAAAGGGTTATAAAATAGAACACAATGATATTTAAAAAAAACATTAACTTACTCTGCTCATGGAATCAAAACATTTCCTGACCAAGGACTCAACATCATTAGGTCTATCTTGAACATTTATCCAGTCTAAAAGTGAAACATTAAAAGAAGGCAGATCATTCTCGTCAAGCTCCATTGAAACATCTCTGTCTTGGACTGCATATTGACTAGCTTCCCTATTTTCATTCACTTTTTCAAAATCTGGATCATCTGAGGTTGGCTGTTCCATCGACTTGCAAAATGATGCTATCAATAATTGTTTGTTCATTTTAAGTGTATCAGGAGAAAGCATAACTTCAGCCGACTTCTCATTTTCAGTGTCTTCGCTTTCTGTTCTTCCATGATCAGTGGAAGAATCCATTCGTTCCAAACATTCCATGTAACTATGTCTAGTTAAGCACTCCAGCAATGGGATCTTGGCCATAACAGAAACAGCAGCCCCTAAGCTTGGAAAAATAAACAAACAAATAATGTTAAGTATAAATAAACAAAGATGATGCTTTTCAGAAATTTCACTATGTTACCTTAATTCTTCTAATTTTATCCAAATGCTTTATCTGACAATGAAATATTAAATGTGTTTTGACTTAATTATCTCTTCACTACAACTAAAAAAATTAATGTACCAGTGAATTTTAAAAGAGTTTATCAAATAAACTGAAAAAAGTAGGAAATCAGAAAGGTAAAAATTAATATTTTGTACTATTTTATCAATGTTATGTATTTTATATGAATCTGCCATTGAGTCAATGTTAACTTCTGATGACTGCCTGGACAAGTCCCCACAATTTTGTTGGCAAGATTTTGGAAGAGGTTTGCTGCTACCTAAGAGAAAATGACTGAGAAAAAATGACTGAGAAAAAATGATCCAGCTGGATTTATGCATAAGGCCGGACTAGAACTCATACAGGTAGTCTTTTCACATACAACCATTCGTTTAGAAGTTACAATGGCACTGAAAAAATTAGTTATGGCCATTTTTCACACTTATGACCATTTCAGCATCCGCATGGTCATGTAATCAAAATTCTAATGCTTAGCAACTGGTTCATATTTATGACAGTTGTAGTGTCCCAGGTCCCTGTAATCCTCTTCTTCAATCTTCTGACAAACAAAATCAACGAGGAAGTCAGATTCACTTAAAAACTGCACTACTAATTTAACAACTGCAGTGATTCACTTAACAACTGTGGCAAGAAAAGTAATAAAATGGGGCAAAATGGACGCTGCACTCACTGCACCCAAATGACTTTCAATGCTACATATATAGCAACATAAATTATACAGTAGTACAGTTCTCTTCCAAATTTTGAATGGAAAGTCTGAATATAAATTGTGTCTGAAGATTAACTTTCAAAATATTCAAACATGTAGTCTGCAATTATCCATCATCAACATCATCATATTAAATAATGAAGCCTTAAAACCTATGGAACTGTATAGGACCTTTACTTATTTAAAAAAGGCTATCATAATTTGTATTACGCTTTAATGCTATGCAACTTGGAAATGCTTTCCAAGTTAAGTATTAGTACACAAATAATAAGCCAGCAAATGAAATCCACTGCAAACATATTTGCAAACATATTTGCAGTCATCTATTTTTGGGGTAATACACCAATGACTATGTTCCATTGAATTCAGAGGAATCTGGTCTTTTACAAGTGCAAACGAACATATAATCACATTTTCAGAATTCCTGAGTAATAGAATTACAATCACTCACTGCTTTCTTCTCAATTGGTATTAAAATCCCAAGTACAAGAATTAATGTACTGAATAAAAGCAAAAGAAATGTACAAACTCATAAAAACTTAGTTTTCAATAGTAATAGCTTCTTACTGAAGAGTCTAAATGCAAACCTACTGTGTAAGTTTCAGTTTAATATCATCTATGGATTGCAGGTAACTTGAATATGCATTTTCAAATTTGAAAAGCAATTTTTGATACGAATATGTGCAATCTTCCAAATTTGCCATTATAGCAGCCCAGCCTTGGTGCTGAAGATGTTCATCATGAACGAGGCCTTCACAGAAGGAGCAAAGTTTTTTGGCTATTTCATACATTTCCTGTATAAACAAACATGTTAAATATTAATAGCCTATATTTTCTAGTTAAAACACAGAAACATAACATACATTTTTCCAAGGAAAGAAATATGGAACATAAAAAGAATGTAACTCAAGTAAAATGTGAGTCTTGTATGACAAGAAATGCCCTTGAAAGTATTTGTGCATAGCTTTAAACCTTCAGGAAAGATAAACCACCTAATATTTTTCAATACGCCTTCTCAGAAGAAATGTCTATATGACACTAGCAATACAGTTCCCATTTTTCTGCAGTATCCTATGTCTTTTTTGTAGATAAAAAGAAAAGCAATTTTTATATTCTGATATCTTTCATTAAACTTTCCCCCCATACGAGCAATTTTAATCTCAGCTAATTTTCAGGATAGATAACTATTTTAATTTCTTTGTCTTTCTCATCCATTTTGTCTTTCCATTACAGGTAACTCTAAGGTTACAATAATTAATTCAGCGACTGTTCCAAGTTCCAAGGGCACTGAATGTATGGTTGTTGCAGTGTCCCTGTAGCAATAGGATCACCAATTCTGATGTTCCTTGCCAGCTTCCCTTAAGCAAAGTCACTCGGAAAGCTGGCAGGAAGTTAGAACTCACAGTCACATGAGGTCCACGCTTAACAACCTGTGTAGTCCTTGCTTAACAATGGCAACCAGGACTGCCAAAATTGCAATTGTTGAGCAGCACAGAGGCATAACATTGTCCTTTATAACCCCATTGCCTAGCGGTAGCAATTCCGATCCCAATTGCCATCATAAGCTGAAAACTACTCATACCTACCTTTTATCCTGGGTTTATTTGGGGGTATTTCTGATGTTGAAGAGGATCAAATTAATTTAATAAATGTATTTATATTACATTCAGTCTCTGACTTATAATGGCAAATTTGAGTCAGAATTCCATCGCTAAGTGCTGTAGTTATAAAACACACCTGCATTGGTTAGGGATAGCAAGCCTGAGAAATCCAATTGCCATCGTTAATTGAATCCCATGGTCAGTAGGCAAGCAACTTCCTACAGCTTCCCATATCAAAGTCAGTGGGGAATCCAGCATCAAATTGCAGGTCCCAGGACAGCAGCTGATAAGTGGCTGCTGCTGACTGAGGGAAGAACACAAGGAGGTACACAAGGGTGAATAAGAATATGTTTGAGAGGCGGGAGCTAAGTGGCTGACACAGTGCAAATACAGATAGGCTGGAGTACGGTGTTTGGATGGAAGAAACTCCAGCCATTTGCAATCTTCCCTGTCAATATCAGCCTTACCAGGTAGACCAGAAAGAAAACACAATCGGATACATTCATTCTGTTTTATTGTAGATCTACAATAACAGAAGCTTGCAAATCTGAAAACACACACCTCCCATTGTTTCCTTTACAGTTTTAGAAGCTAGAGAAGGCCCCTTCTGAGTCTGTATGCGTCCTCTTAGCTGACAGTTCCCTAGGCAGTGTTTTCTTGTCTCATCTCTCAAAGTCTTTCTCACATACCATTACAACTGGTTTCTCCACTGATTTCCTTTGGAAACCAGCAGGGATCATAGGATTTTGGAGTACTGCAACCAGTCATAGGTATGAACTAGAAGCCAAGGGCCCATGTCGCAATCATGTGAGACGGCTGGAACTCCTAGGACTGATTGCATTTGTTCAGCATATCAAAATTTTGAACAATCACTGAATGAATGATTGTAGGTCAAGAACTACCTGTAATAGAACACAAATCAGTGATAAGGAAAAACAGCCTGCTCCTAATATATAATTTTGGAAAAGGGATGATTTAACAGCATTCCCAAGTGTCCTTCACAGCTTTAGTTCCAAAGATGAATATTCCAGAATATTGTTGCTATTATCCCCTTTCCCAAATTATATATTAGGAACAAGCTGCTTTTCTTTATCACTGATTTGTGTTTCTATTAAAATTACCCCTGGAATAAACAGAAGCATGCTGTTAAGAAACAAAAACCATGTATCTATAATGGGAATTTTATTCCTTAGCATAAATTTAATTTCTGGTAAAACATACTTGTCCTTTCAGAAGCACCAGCACTATAATAATTTATATACAGTATGTGAAACCAACATGGTTTCAAAATAATAATGTGACCACCCATGTTTATTTTGCTGCTACCCCTGACAATTTTTTTCTACTAAGTATGAAAATTCATTACATCATTTCAGTTATTCATGGAAGAAATAATGAATCTATAAGCTCAGCAAAAAAAAACAAAACCCATATAGAAAACTGTCTCAGCAGCTTTTTTTCATTAACATTGAATGTTATGACAACAAAGATAACAAGTTCATTTTTGAATTATTGCCATGTTATTATCTTAGATTATTAAAAGGGAGAAAGAAAATAATGTGGATATTTAGGAAACTGTATTGAATCACTTATTTACTGGTTATTATTTCCCAGCTATCACAGGCAAGGTATTCCCCTATTATCTACTATTTGATATGTCTCACCTGAAATGCCAAAAATCTAAAAATACTTACTCTATAATTTCCATTATCAGCTGCTACTTAAATTTCTATTTTTAGGGATAGTGCTGGGGAGCTCTACCTGAAAGAATTGAATTCCTTAGTGCCAAAAGTTTCTTTATCTATTTGATGAAGATAAGATGTATGAAATCTAGGTATCTTAAAGCACAGCCAAATTTCTTTATTCTGCAAACACAATTAAGATGTTCACACAACTCAAGAACTTGCCTCTCCCATACAAAGAGTTCATTTGCTTCTACGCTACTGTTTACCCTAGTATCTCTTTAAAATGAGTAATATGTGCTTCATGTGTGAACTTCAACTCCTGGAATACTGAATAACGTCCATGCTTGCTCTAGAATTCTGATAGATGAGTTCCACATATTTGGAACATATCCAATTTGGGTAGATTATGATAGCCTTTGCCTTTTCCCACAAAGTTCATCCTAATCTTTAATACTTTAGTCTGTAATTATTTCTGAAACAAAATTAATCTGATAATTATTAACACAGGGGATTAAAATGTATAATCCAGATGTTTTTGTTCTTTCATCTTTATGTTAATATGTTTTGTATATTGATGCATACTTTAATTCAATTAAATTATACATAAAGATACAAAACATATTAACATAAAGTTGAAAGAACAAAAATATCTGGATTCATAACTGATTTTACAATATTTTAAATTACTGGTAGCTGTGTTTTATTAAATATTTCTGTCACAAAACTGCATAAAAGTTATTAAAGATTTTCAGTCACTTACCACAGCAAGTATGTTTGTGAATTAAAGTTTGCATCAATATACAAAACATATTATCATAAAGATGAGAAAACAAAATTATCTGGATTACAAATGATTCTACAATATTTTAGGTCAGCTGTGTTTTATTGTATATTTCTGTCACAAAATTGGATGAAAGTAGCTAAAGATTTTAAGTTACTTACCACAGCCAGTTGTGTTCGTGAAGCTACTGTATGAAAAACTGCAGGCATCATAAGGGATTCTTCAACTTTTATTTCCATCTCATTTTCTGCTAAAAATGTTGTTTTAGGTATAGCTGGAGGACGTTCACACAAGATCATTTCTTTATTGAAGAGGAAAATTGGGTTTGTATCCTGTATTAAAATAAAATCAGCTATTTCAACTTTCTTTTCATTACTGAATAATTTAAATATATATTTTAAATTATCTGAATATTTACCGTTCCAGCACTGTAACTACAGACTTTTCTGTCAGCTGCCATACATTCACCTCCATTGACAACCAGTACCTGATATTGAATGGCTATCCTGTATTTGTTTTGGATTGCTTGTTTAAGATCAGCCACACTAATAAAACAATAGAAAAGACAGTGTGTATCAAATGGCTTTGTAAAACTCAAGGATTTTAGTCCTTATTTAAAAGATTGTAGAAAAATATCAATTTTCACTTTGCCAACCTTTAATTTGTTAGCAGCAATAATTACATTTTAGAGACCATGCAAGAATTTATCGAAAATCTATAAAAATAGACATATGATATTCTATATTACCACTATTATAACAAAAATACAGTTCATGTGCTACGTTTTACAAAAAGAATTAACCAAAGAGGAAGATATTTTCAAACAAAATCAAGAGAGAGATTTTCTAGCAAAGATTCAAATATGTCTCCATTGAACTACATTAATGAAAGGCTTATTCCAAACACCACAGAGAAGTTACAGATGTATTTTAATAATGGTTCTGCTTCAATTCTCAATTTCAAAGTTTCTAATACTTAAAGACAAAGTTAATCTAACAAAAGATTACATTTAGAAGATTTTTTTTTAAATGCCTTACTTCTGTACTGCAAGTTCTGTGTCAAAGGTAAGGGTAGTTCCAGTGTTGACCAGAAATACATATAACTTCATGGTGATTTCTTTAGGTTTCTGAAGCTTATACCTTTGACTTTGCTATTATTATTTTGAAACTGCAAAAACAAAACAAAAAAACAACTTCATAACAATATTAGTGATAAATACTGAAATTATCTAAATCATTTAGCTTTATTCAGATGTTATTCATGCATAGATTACATGACAAATATAAAAGACACAGAACCAACATGTATCAGTCTTGATAACCCTATATGGAGCAGGTAGTCTCCATTCTCCATTCATGAAGAGTTTTATTTCTATTCAAATAGATAAAAGCAGAAACCTCCTGCGGGTGGCATAGATTGCATTCCCTTTTGTCTTTTCTCTTTCAACCTTCCAAGTAATATAGGCTGCATTGAGCTGAGGGATAGTGCCTAGTCCAAAGTCAGCCAATGAGCTTTTATACCTGAAAGGGAATTTGAACCAGGGTCTTCGCTAACCTAATTCAACCACAATTCAGTCTGGAATTTAGGTTGCAAGTTATTGCAGTCATTAAGTGGGTTACCATGTAACCTGACTCAAGTTTACCACTGCATCCTAGCTTTCTCGTGTCTCGATATTAAGCAACCACATGGGTCGTTAAACAGATAGAAAGAACTGCCTACTGGAGCAGGTGGGGGGCAGGCATCTCCTTTCCTTGCACAGAAGGGAACTGTAGCACTTGGCTGGAAAAAGGAAGCTTGGCTCTTTTATGATCTAAGCCTTCTTTTCTCCGGCCCAATGCTGCAATTTCCCTCCTGCTGGAGACACTCCGTCGGAAGCAGGGGGAAATCAATCCACTAGGCAGTGCTTTTGTTCTCAAAGAGGCTGGGTGAAGAAATCTCTTTGTGAGGGACATTCTTCACCCAGCTTCGAGAGCAAAAGCGCTACCTACCAGAGAGACTCCTTCCCCTGCGTGGGTAGAAAGCATCCCAACAAGCGTTGTTTTAGCTTTCAAGGAGTCTGGCTTAAAAAAGTCCATCCCAAAATCCAAGCAGAAATCCAAGGTTGGATTTCAGGATGGATCTTTTTCAGCTGGCGCCCATGAGGCATTTGACTTGCGACCTTCCCTGTTGACTTATTGGGGAAGCTGGCAGAAAATATTGCAAAAATGGTAATAATATGATCAATCACAGGGTGTTTGGCTACCTGTCTTTAGTACAGAGGGGTTGACAAGCACCCAGATTGCAATTACGTGACTAGAGGAGTTATGCAAAAACCATAAGTTTGGCCACGGTTCCTAAATCCCTTCATTCAGCTGCATCATAATTTCAAATCTTAAATTAAGATTAAAAAAGAATTATACCTGATGCCATTTATTTCTCAGAATATAGAAAAAAATGAAACTACTACTGAATATGTTAGAATCTCATTATCTCCCTTTGGAGATTTTTATTGCCCATAGTTTACACTCGGGTGTAGGATATAAGAATGTTGTATATAGTTTTCTGCCTTGTAGTTTATTGTATAGTCAATAATACTCTAAATGGGCTCACTGGCCAGAGGCAATGCAACTCAATTGAAAGCAAACCTTTTATCCCAGATCAATTACAGAAACAAAAATAGGGCTTAGCCTAGAACTTTGTTATTCATGGTTTGATCACCCAAGTGCCCTAATTTAAGTATAGCTTATTAGAGAATGTGATTAAGGATCAATCAACGGTTCTGGGCAGGAATTTTAATTGCATTTAGATCATGGTACTGTGTTTCCCTGACCCCGGAAAAAAGCGCTTGGTCTTATTTTCGAGGTGGTCTTATTATTTTTGAGGTGCAAGAGGCGGTGAGCATGGTCATCTCATGGTTGCTGCTGTGCTTTGGAGAGGGCTTATTTTTTGGGGGCAGCTTATTTTAGCGCATCCCTCGAAAGCCTGATTGGGCTTATTATCCAAGGAGGTCTTATTTTCAGGGAAACAGGTAGTTTTCCCTACAATAATACTAGTAGTTTGTCATTCAAATGAATCACTGATAATTACATTTTTACATTGGAGGAACTGGGTTTTACTTCAGTAAAGCTATACGGTAAACCCTTTCAGGGAGTAAACTATTCACTTCATGGAATCCTTCTAAGTGGTTGGTTGTACACAATACATCCTTCAAATCACATTGTAGCAGCTTAAGCACTTATCATCAATATTCACTATTTCCTCCTCCTCCACCAAAAGGGATATTGTTATCTCTCACTGATTGAGCTTCCCTATAATTAGATCTTCATCTGATGCTATGCCAGTGTACCAAATAAAAGTTATCTCTATTTCTAAACATTTCTGTCTGTGTGCATTTTTGTTCCCCAATAATCACTCCATCATTCAGACAAAATGAAATGTTTTCTAATTACACCAATTTACAAAATGTAAGAGGATGCTGGTATATGTTGACCAGAAACACTGTTAAAATTTAACTGCCAGGGTAAGTCATTATCATAAAATTATATTAAAAGGATAAAAAATTCCACAAAGTTAAATCTTAACATAGTAGTATGAGCTATTATGAGACTATATGAATCTTATATTGAAAGCAAGACAGAATATTTACCTTCAGGAACTGCATGGAGGTATCCCTGTCTTTATAAATAGCTGGATTGCTAAATAAAGTATTTTCCTCATTAGACTTTGGCAAATGTTTCTTATCAAATATGGAACATGAAATACCTAACAGTGAAAAACAGAAATTGTGAATATACATGTAAGAGGAAACTAGTTAATAATTACATTTCAGTCAACCCATGACAACCCTTATATATCTTCATTTATAAAGATATAAAATAGATTTCTTTAGAGAACATCAAACTGTGACGTATAAAATGGAACAATACAGATATTCACTTAGTGAAAATTGGGTTGGGCAACTCTGCCACTAAATAGGAAATCATGTGACCACAACTGTGATTTCCCCCTCCTCAGCACTGGGATAGCAGCTAGCTTGAAACCGATTAAGACAAATCAGTCACAACTTGAGCATTTTGCCCCAAAACCCTTTCTTTGTCCTTTGGAATGCTCATCTCACACTGGGATAAACAACAAAAAGGGAATTAATACTTGCATTTACATTCACTGGAGAAGTAGGTATTGCAAGAGAGTAAGTAGGCTCACAATGGGGAATGTACATTGAAAGCAATGTGCTCCTGCCAGCAGCCATAAGCGCTCTACTCAAATACCCATTCTGTACTTGCTTCTTGTAATCCCTTCCTCTGCAATCTTTCCATTCTGAATGAGATGCAGAATGGATCAGGAATAGGAGAGATTGCTGACAGAAAAACAATAGCAAGGGGTGAAAAAAAAAAGCCAGGCACAGGACAATGCTTATTATAATGGTGATCACATAATTGAGGGAACACCATGAAGATCATAAATGTGGGCACTGGTGTAAATTTCCCCCCAGCACCATTGTAACCTTGAATGATCTCTGAATGAGGCAGGTGGGAACTGAGGACTACTTCTACTCTGTAATTCTTGTACAGAATACTTACATTATACCTTAACTAAAGACTGGATCACATTACAGAAAAGACTGATAAATGCCAACACTGAAAATGCCATTTAAACAGCACAGCTGTAACCACAAATAGATTTTGTAAATAAGTACACCCCCATACATCTATCTATGCTAGTAATCTGTTGCTCAGATACATTCAGGAAAAAGGTTTTAGTCCATGGAGTCAGAAATAACATAACTAACCTAAAGTGGTTCCATAACAGAAGCACAGATATGTTTCTACACTGCTGTTTATGTGGACATTATGTATGAAAATAATTTACTTAGGCCAGATTGACCATTACGTTATTAGCTTAAAAAGCTAAATAAAATCTACTTGTACAAAATTCTTTATTTAAGATATGGATATTGATAGAACTACCGTGTTTTCCCGAAAATATGACCCGTCCCGATAATAAGACCAACCCTGCTTTTTGGGATGGGTGTAAATATATGCCCTCCCCTGAAAATAAGCCCTCCTGAAGGGGTGGGCGGGGCCAGCATAGCGGGCAGCCCT
>JANHFT010003963.1:32233-43308 GCA_032467955.1 Pseudoxenodon macrops
GGGTTTCCTGCCTTGGCAGGAGGTTGGACTAGAAGACCTCCAAGGTCCCTTCCAACTCTGTTATTCTATTCTATTCTATATAGCATAAGAGGGAAGGATATGGGGAACCAATTAAAGGAGATGAAGGAATACACCAAGTGCTTGATCAGGAAAGGATCAAATTGATCATCTTGCAGTAGTTACTTGTTATATACTTTTTAAAAAAAACTGTCTTTGAGAATACTGTTATCCAAGGAAAGTTTTACCAGACATACAGTATAGGATGCCTTTCATTCGATCATTAAATTAAAACTTGATACTCAACTAGTTTAAGGTTTTACATATGTGATTTCTGTTTGTATAACTTTAATAACCATCTTCTAATGAAAATGTCAGATATGACTTGAATGCCTTTTCTGATTACTTAGTTAGTTAAATGCTTATTTTCAACTTTAGTATGAATTCCAAAAAAATGAATCATTGTGTATCGAATTTTTCATTGTTATTGCTTTAATATTCAAAAATAAAGGGAGATAAGAAAATCTGAAATCAAAAACAGGGGATGCCCCCCCCCTCCACTACATGGAAACCTGGCTACTGTTTGCTCAGGCCTTCACTTCATCATGTTTCCATTTTTGCTTTGTTTTTTAATGTTTAATTGGTTTTATTATAACTTTTTTGGTTGTTGTGAGCATAAACAGGAAGAAGCTATAGACTGGTGATCCAAGAATGTAAATCAGTATGTTCACATCTTTGGAATGCGATAAGAGTCCTCCACTACGCTGCCCGAAACAAAATACCTTATACCACCAGACTTGAAATTTTGGGCTTAGACAACTTAGGACTTCGCCGTCTTTGGTCCGACCTAAGCACAGTACATAAAATCATCTGCTACATGTCCTTCCTCTCAATGAATACTTCGGCTTCAACCAAAATAATACATGAGCACACAATAGATACAAACTTAAAGTTAGCTGCTCGAAACTCGATTGCAGAAAATATGACTTCAGTAACAGAGTTGTCAATGCCTGGAATGCATTGACCTGACTCTGGTTTCTTCCCAAAAAACCCAAAACTTTAACCTTAGACTGTCTACTGTAGACCTCACCCCATTCCTAAGAGGTCATTAAGGGGCGTGCATAAGCGCACCAACGTGCCTACCATCCCTGTCCTATAAGTAAGCGATTACTCACACATTTTATATTGCCAATAAAGTGAAGCTGATAGCTGACTTTTCAACCATTCTTAGGGTGGGAGAGGTATCAAGAAAGATGAAAAATAATCTTTTCTTGAATTAGTTTCATTCTTTTAGTTCTTAGCCAATCATTGATTGATATACGGTATTCCAGCTATAGTTATTTCAAAGTTCTTGCAAAATAATATCCACTTAGCAATATTAATTCATTAAAAAAATACCGTGAGACTTAAAGCTGTTAAGTCTATAACTTTTGTTCCAATTATGCTAGCAATTTGGGACTTTAAAATTGTGCTAATGTATCTGAAATAAATGGTGAAATCAAGAAATGTTTTAATTGAAAAAACCTACCATTTTGCAATTTATACAACCCCAAATTTCTATTTAAACTCAATTTTTATTTAAAACAAACCTTGACAAGATTTTGATTTAAAGTAATCTCACCTTGGCTGGGACAGTTTTCAAAACTGGATTGTAGCAGGGAGCTTGTTACATAATAAGGGTTGAAGGAGTCACATAACTCTGATTATGAGCATAATACTTTTTTCACAATAAATTGTGTTCCATTGAAAAAGTGCCTAAAAGTAAAGATTAAAAATAATTAAGAAAATCTAGTTGGGGTTCTTTACGCAAACATTTTTAAAATATCAATATGCTTAAAATAAATGTATTCATCTAAGAAAACCTCTAAATAAACTGAACAGTATTGAAATAATATTAATTGGATTGCTTTTATTTTCCCCATATTTCAGTGGGATTTTAATCATGTAACATTTTCCCATGAAATAACTCATCCTAGATATTTAAAAGCATTCAAGCAACAGTTGAAATCCTAATTATTACAAATTTTCATGGAAACAGCTTCCATGGGAATTGTATAACTTACTACTAATTAATTCAATAACCTCATACATTATTTATATTTATGAAATGTATACACCCCTCAATCAGATCAGTTCCAGAGTCAACAAATTTGGTATAGAAAATACATAAATATAGAAAATACATAAACATCTATGAGACATATGATAACATTAACATTTAATCACCGTTTGTGTTGTTCCAGCTACTAGTGTACTCAAAATGTTCTCCACTTGTCTAATAAAGGAGACCAATTTTTATCATATCAAATTAAAATAAGAGGATTTAACAGACATCTTTGAAGAGTGTCACAGGTTCATTTTGAAAATGTACAGATAATTCCAATAGTATCACATATTGATCCAAATAATAGTAAAAGTAGAAAATATTTGCAGAATGCGAAATATTTTTTTCTACAGCTCACAAACTACTACAACTGATTTCAGTTTTCTGAATAAATACACAGAATATCAATTAGCAATGTAATTATTGTCAAGTAGGGGACCTAGGTGTGATTTTTTGGGGGGTACCTCCCACTCAATACACCTGTCCTATTTGATGAGCAACTATTGAGGCACATACTTTGAATTAAATTTTTGAACTCATACATTCTTAATTGTCACGCAGTGCAATTAAGTAACTTGGAAATCAGGTTGATAAAGGATATTTGGGTGAAATCAAGATATATTATGTACATTGCATGCAGTCAGAGATGGGTTCCTACCAGTTCTATCTGGTTCTATAGAGTAGGTAGTAATTTCGCGATGATGTCACGGAGCCAGTTCCTTCAGTGTCTCCTTGGGCACCACCATTTTGGAATTTCCTTCTGTGCATGCGCAGAAGCTATTTTTTATTGCTGCGCGCATGCGCTTGAGGCGCAACTCTGAGCAAACTGGCAGTAAGAAGATTCAGAACCCACCTCTGATGCCCATGTTCTTTTATGGAAGTTACTTGTTTACTAATGAAATTGATTAGCCACAAGCAAGCAGTAGAAAAATGATGCCAAAACAACAATATGAGAATGAGAGCATCATATGGTAAATAATTATGATTTGGTTTCTGATTGTGTGATAAAATTATATAATATACAGAATTTCATAATGCACATTTAATTGTTTCCCCTGATTTCCTATCTTGTCCATAATGTTGACAGATCCATTCTAACTTCTGAACTACTTTCAAGGCACTCATAGATCTTTAGCTGTGGAACATTCCAAAATCCCCATAAGATTGATTGTTCTATAATGTTAAATCTTCCTTTTTCTTCCCTTTAAATATAGTACTGTATGATTTTTTTTCCTGGTTATCTGGTGTCTAGAATTGCTCTGACTATATGGGTGGTATGTAAATATGATAAATAAATAAAATTTATCAAAAATAATTTCTGCAAAATTTGCAGGTAATATTTGCAACACTCTAGAAGTTAACTCATTTAGCCATGAGAGTTAAAAACCTTCAAAATATGCACCAAACATGAAATAGATTGGTTTTTTAAAATTCTGATGTAATCACAACTTTGCATAACCCACATTGTTGAATGATCAATTGTTTCCACATTTTACTTGTTGCATTCTTATCACAATCCAGCATATGGATTGTAGTTGTTGGAACAGGCCTTCTGAATTAAAATATCAGCTGCACTCTTAGGAACCTTTTAGCAATGTCCCCATTAATAAAACAGCTATAGTGTGAAATTAATTTTTGGTAGCCGTTAAGAATTCAAAGTCACTAAATATTATATATCAGTATGTAGACTAAGGGTTATTCAGAAACTCTTTCTATTACCATAATGCAGTTTTACATCTATAGATTAATATGTTATTAAAAAGGCAAACTGACTTTAAAATATATTTGGGGATCTCATTAATTTAATTAGTTGCCTAAACCAAGTTACATTTTTCTCCTTAAGCACAAATCACCCTGATTGCCATTGTATATTTAAATAGCTCGCTCCACATGCTGCTTATTCTTAATTGAAGCTATTCATAACTGCTTTACAGAAACTGGCTTATGCTGTGATGTAACCCTTTAGAAGGGCAAGTCGTGACTTCAAAAATGTGTGGATGCCGTTTTCAAACATGTCTATATTAGCCCACCCTTTATCAAACCAACTTGCCCAAAATTAGGGTAACTTGTACTTTCTTCCTGAAGTTAAAGAGCAGTGATGGAGAATCTTTTTCTTCTTGCATGCCAAAAATGGCAGAGCGCATGTCTAGTGTGCGTGTGCGTGCTGGCACACAACCCTCCACATGCACACTGCACTGCACATGTGCGTATCTCCCCCCCCCATGCATGCGCCCCACCATTGGGCCATTTTTCACCCTCCGGATGTTTCAGAGGGTGAAAAACGGCCCAATGGTTTGCCCGTTGGGCCGTTTTATGCCCTCCAAAAGCCCTCCGTTTTTGTTCGAGGGCGAACAACATCTGAAAATCAGCTGGCTGACAGGACAACGCCTCGCATGCCCTCAGAAATGGTTCCGAGTGCCACCTGTGGCATGCGTGCCATAGGTTTGCCATCACTGTTATAGAGCATACAATGTTCCATTAATGTAGCATCTTTTTAAAATTTCATTTTAATCATATAAATTCTTTTGTCCCCATACCCTTGCCTTAACTCCGTGTGATTTCATAAAATTTTACAGTGTTCCACTTTATCTTATAGTCTGCTTTGATGAGATATATATATATATATTAAAGAAACAATTTCAAATATACTGTAATTCTTTGAATGGCCCTGGGGTTTTCATAATCCCTTTGGCCCTCAGGAGTGGGCAAATGCTTCAAAACAAATAATAATTCAATTTATATCATGTTAATACTGCTCTCTTTCTAGTATCAGGAAAAAGAGCTGCTTTTTGCGGAAATAATTAGTTTATTCTGGTAATGCATTCTGTTTCTGTGCCAGGGCAAATATTTACTATAAATCAGGAAAAGAGAGAATAATTTCAATTAAAGTATTTTATATTCATTGTACTAAAAAAACCTATTTTTTGCACATATAGGAAATTATGAAGACTTTGTATTATATATGAACATAGACCGAAATCTGTTGGTATGGCCTTTATTAAAATGGTATTTTGGTGGCTATATTTATATAGTTCACAACCTTTTGGGCACTGGGGACCGGTTCTGTGGAGAAAGGTTTTTCCACAGACTGGAAGGGGCCTGGTTTCATGTGCTGCCTGCATCCCGCGGATGGGGCTTTGCTTGTTTCTGTGGCCCGGTTTCTAGCATGCTGTGGCATAGAATGGGTCCATGGATCAGAGGCACCCTTGCCTCAGAAAATGAACTGCGTAATCAGGAGAATCATATTGCTAGAATGCATTACATTATGGTGTAGATGGGCTATTTAAATACTTCCAACATGAAAATGGTAGACTAAATCAGAAATGTTCCAACCAATCTTTTTTGACCAGTTTATTTTCAGATACAAAGAACACTGCACAAAGCATGTTCTTCTCCAACCTCAATGCCTGCCAGACATGTGGAGTTCAGCTTCCAAATTCTCACCAATAATCATGTTGGACGGGGAATTCTGGGAGATAAAATCCATACATATGGACTGTGCCCAAGAAGGCTAATATAGAGACTGTATTCAGATGTTGAATCTTTTATCTGCAGATCAATTACATGTTGCATCAAGCAATGCAAACTTTACCATATGATTTTGTTGACTATTCAGCTTGGCTTTTAGATTCCTTTCACTGCTACTTTGATTGCAAATGTTCTTCTTACTGTTCCACTGTCTCCTTTTAAAATATTTTTATCGGATCATGTGATGGAATGTCTGGAGTCCTAAGAGAGAGAGAGGCTGCTTTTCAGAGGGCAAAGAGTCAAAAGAGCTTAGAAAGTCTGGTAGACTGGAAAAGGGCTAAAGTGGCCCCTCCCTAGCAATTCACAGAGTATATCTATCATTATGCAGATAGTAGCTTTAGTCTGGCAAGATTCTGTCCGTAGGTGAACAACAATAAGGAAAGTATAATTTTCTTATTAATTGTACTAAAGTATAAATTTCAATTCTCCCGTTTGATTTTTCTCTTCAGAATGCCTATGTGAATATAAATCGCATCATGTCTGTTGCAGCCAGGCTTTCAGAGGCTGGCCACTATGCATCACAACAAATTAAGCAGATTTCCACACAGCTAGATCAAGAGTGGAAGAGCTTTGCTGCAGCACTGGATGAGCGTAGCACTATATTGGCCATGTCTGCTGTGTTTCACCAGAAGGCTGAACAGGTATGTAATTTTTACTGTGTCAGATGCCTTTCTGCCTTGTCTGTGACTTTGATCTAATTTAAATCACCACCAATATAATTAATACAATCAGTGTATTCCAGTGTATTTTTCGATTGTTTCAAGAACTATGAGTTGGCTATTGTTTTGAGGTTTAATATTAGGCTCCTCTCCCCACTCCTAAAAGAATCTTTCTCCAGCCTGTTCAATACAGTATATCTCTTTTTCTATTGGCTTAGGCTAGATAGAGTGACATGAGAGTGGAGTATTAAGAGAAAAGCTCATGGCCACACAAAGGAATACTGTTCACAGCTGCATTCTAACCTACTTAGTGGGCTTAGGCTGTTTTAAAAAAAATCTGTTATGGAAAATTGAAAATTCACGCAGGGATTAATTTAAAACCCATGTGTCAATAAATATGCTGTGCTTTATTTTTTAGACAAGCAAAACAATGGTTGAGTTTATTTACTGCATTCAACATATAGCTGTTGGTAATGCAAAGATGAGTACATGCAACATCTATTACTACAGCATTGGTTTGGCTAGTTTGTGCTTGCCTTTTTTGCCCTAATTATATTGAACTTCTGTGCTTAGCACATGCACATCTTACAGAATTTAGTAGAAGCTCTAACTAATCGATCTTCTGGCTGCTATTTCAGTTATTTTCAATTGTATTTTTTTCTTTTAGAAAAAAATGAATTCAAACATATTTTTAAAATATTCTGTTGTCCATTTTTCCCCTGCCAGTGTGTGGCAATAGAAATCCGCCTTCTTATCTTTTTGTCCCACATGGTGTCACTGTTGCCTACAAAGAGATCCCAATAAAAGAGGTTTTCTTTGTCCAATAGATCAATGCTTAAGACATATGAAGAAGAGGGGTACAACAGAGCTCTAGTATTAAATATTTAGGTATCATTATTATTTTTTGCAATGCTCTCCAGTGCCTCTGTCACACCTGCTGTACTACTCTCTAGGACTCTTTTCTCTTTTTAAAGAAAAGAGGAAGTTCTTGGATTTATCCGTGTTTATGTTTGAAATGAACACATGTTAGCATAACTTATGTAACTAAGGAGAGTCAGATATTCCAATGATACATGATATATAGTTTTATCTGATTAGACCAAAACTTTTCTCTCTCCTTTTCCATTATTTGTAGCAATTACGTTTACACAACCTTTAAAACTTTTTTCTGGCATATTCTTTTGTGGTGTTTTGTCCCCTTTGTGTCTACTCAAATAAGTAGGATTAAGTTTTGTGGTCAAGATGGACATAATATTTTTTTCATGAAATCCCACAGCTTTAGGTTGAAATGTTCAACTGCTTTACCTGAATCTAACTGCAATGTAATAAATCTAGTTAACTGTTAATTGTTCTTATCATATATGAGTTCATATGATATTAAAAACAGTCTTCCCCTTTTATGTACAGAAAGTTCACTTTAATATAAATAAGATGTAATACAAGGTTCATTAATTAACAAGGAGGAAATAATTAATGGATCATAAATTTGATTCAGAAGGATATTTTTTTGCTTTTAACTTATAATACTCCATAAACCATTTCAAACTTTTTTTGGGGGGTAATGGGTAACATCCACTGAAATCAGTAGGATTTCATTATCTATTTGATCTGATTGCATTTATATTACTTTAATTTGTAGTTTTTTTTAACTGAAAATCTCTAGTTAACTTGTGGCCACTGAAATTCAGTTTGAACAGGAAAGTTCACTGAATTTCAGGAATGTGTTCAAGATTCACTTAGACGTAGTGGTGCAGTGGTTAGAATGCAGTACTGCAGGCTAACTCGCTGCTCACTCCAGGAGTTTGATTCTGAGTGGCTCAAGGTTGACTCAGCCTTTCATCCTTCCGAAGTGGGTTAAATGAGGACCCACATTGTTGGGGACGACACGCTGACTCTATAAGCTGCTTAGAGAGGGTTGCAAAGCACTATGAAGCGGTATATAATAAGTGCTATTGCTATTACTAATTGGAGAATGTGAAGTTTTTAATTCTGGAAGGGAAGAGCAATCCTGAGAACAAATTAATCTATAGTATTTTATACTAAATTGGTTAATTAATCTAGCTCGGTGTTGTTTGTCTGGACTTTCAGGAGCATGCTATTAATTCATACTGAGAGCTGCTTTTAGTTTTTCCAACTAAGATACTTTTGTAGATAATTTGTGGAAAATTGAATCTGTTATCTTTCTAGAAAACAAGGTGCTTCTGAACTTCTACATATTTTTGTCTGGAAGCATTAAGAGCGTCTTTTAAAAGAAGTTCAGCTACTGCTTGACAATTTCCCTCACTTGCCTTTTCTTCAAAAATATCATTTGTTTTCCTTTTTTCTTTACTTTTGCTAACATAGTCACATAAATAATAACAGCAATTGCCTAAACATGGGAATCTTGAATAATTGAGAATAGGAAGCCTTTTTACAATTCAATCAAAATATAATCTGAAATTGCCTTTTTAATCCTTTGAGGTTATAATACCAATAAGGATATCCACACGAAAGATCTCAGGCTTTCTTGCTCTCCTTTTCTTTCCCTTCAGCATTTCCTCATGAATCAGAATTCTCCACAACTTATCTGCAATATCTTTGCAGACAGAAATTCATCTCTCTGATGAGGATGCAGATCCTAGAATAGTAGTGATTGGTTCTGGTTTAAATTGCTGGAAGCCATCTCCGTAAGGAAAGCATGATAGATCATAGCACAAGCTGGTGTAGTTCCTCTATGCTAGTCGTATGTAACTTCATCCTCAGACTTACTGCTTTTGATTGATGTCTGTTGTCATGCATATGCGCCAGTTTAATTTTTATCGCTGAATGCTTTTGAAATAATCCTATGTTGCATATCTGCTCCTCTGTTAGGAGAGACAATAGATAATCAAATACATGTACAATAATCATTGATTGAATGATTATTGATTAATTATGTGCCATCAAGTCATTGTCAACTCCTAGCAACCACTTAGATAAATTTCTTGCATGAACAATGCTCATTGTTCATTTTAATTATCTAATTTATTTAGAATGTGTTAATATGTTGAATGAAGGAGGACTTTATTCCTGAATAAAATTGGAGTGAGGTTTTCTTTTTAATCTCATTGGTCCGTTAGTTGATTATCCTATTAGACATTGCAAGCTTGCAATACGTTCTTTTGGGATAAGAATGTTTGAGATAATACACTTCAGGGAGCATAGCATTTCAGAAGCCAGATACGGGTGAGACACTTTGAAAGCAGATTAGAAACTTTGTATTACAGGTGTTGTTGTTTTTATGTTTCTCAAATGTTACAGCTGTTGGCTATTTTTTCATTGTTATACATTGTTATCCTTAAGCACAACAGAATGAGTAGTAGATAATTTAATCTAAAAATATGGGAAGATTAGTAAGACGTAATTAAGTGCACTTAAGTGTGAGATTGCGAAGAGGTGTATCATGTTCCATTTAAAATAAAATAATTATTGATGAAGACTTTTGATATATAAAGAAGGCAAGGTCATAAATATGATCAAAGTGTGCATATGTCATGGTTGTGTTCTGACCTAGGATTTCTGAGAAAACATAAAGCACAAATGTATTCCCCAAGGAAGTTCCTTCCTGCAAAACTCACATCCGTTTGCCCTTCTTTTATGTCCTATGGGAGGGGCCAATCATCTCCAAGCCTTACTCCCAAGTAGCCCTTTTTTTCCTTAACTGTTCTTGGCTTCTGGTAGCTCTGTGCATGCGCAGGCTCCCTCTGTTCTTCTGCCTCACTGATGTCAGCCTCTGGAGGCTCCTGAGTCAGCACAGAATTCCCAGAATTCCCAGATGGCTCTGGCCTCATCTCTGCCTCTGACGCAGAGCCTTCTCCAGGCTCCAGGACTGGCCCATGTTCCTCCCCAGCCTCCTCACTGTCCGATTCTGCTGTCAGCTCTGCAGGCCGTTCGCGGACCACAACAGGATATAGGACTTTGAAGCCAACACAAGTGATTTCTTATAGCTGATCTGTGATCTTAAAATCTATTATGAAGTATAGATTATGGATCTACTATCTAATACCTCAAAACCCATTTGTCTTTTTAAAAAAAATCTAGATTGATAATATATAAGATGGCTGTGCTTAGTTTGATTGTTAGTTTTTGATTCTAGTGGGCTAACCCAACGAATTTAGATGTGTCAAGGAGCTTTTATGGACTCGTTATAACAGGTCAGCATTCACTTTGGGAGGGCAAAAACATATATCACCTTTTAGGATTTCTCACTCATTGGCAAAGTGACCTCTGGGCATTTTTTTCCTGATCTACTTCTGGAAGCATTTCTCTACTTTGGATGATGCACTACATTTGTTACAGGTTTTACCTCAAATATTTCATTGGCTACTTTGCAGAGGCAGTAATGCCCTCTCAAAATCAAATGAGTCAGTGACTCAAGTTTAGACCATTAATGGCCTTTTGAGTTACCTTTACCACGAAAACTACAAATAGCACAATGGTTATAAAATCTACTTTGCAAACTTGGCGGAATTTTTGTTTAAATCATTTTATTCCCCTTTCCCTGGGCTTCCTATTTTTCTCTGGGCTTTTTTTTTTATGTCCAACATTGCAGATTCATCATTTTTCCAGTCACCAGAGGCAGCAGAGTTGTACTCTAGCTCCCAAATAAAGATAATTTGGACTGTTTGGATGCTGAGGGTAAACCATTCTGTCTTGAGCATCTAGAGTAGGAAGTAAGAAGTTCAAAGAAATAAAAATTAGAATTTGCTTTTAAAATTAATTTGTATTTGTGTATATGTATATGTATATGTATATGTTGGGAGGGAGGG
>JANHFT010003963.1:48653-58782 GCA_032467955.1 Pseudoxenodon macrops
TTGCTGGAATTGGGTATGTCTAGTCTAGTGAAGAGGAGGACTAGGGGAGACATGATAGCAGTGTTCCAATATCTCAGGGGTTGCCACATAGAAGAAGGAGTCAAACTATTCTCCAAAGCACCTGAGGGCAGGACAAGAAGCAATGGGTGGAAACAAATCAAAGAGAGAGAAGCAACTTAGAACTAAGGAGAAATTTCCTGACAATTATAACGATTAATCAGTGGAACAACTTGCCTCCAGAAGATGTGAATGCTCCAACACTGGAAGTTTTTAAAAAGATGTTAGATAACCATTTGTCTGAAGTGGTGTAGGGTTTCCTGACTAGGTAGGGGGTTGGACTAGAAGACCTTCAAGGTCCCTTCCAACTCTGTTATTCTAAGTTCTAAGGAAGTTTGTTTTCATAGTATCCAAACACAGCAGAACTTTGGAGGACAGAGTTTGAAAAGGTCTAGCCTAGCCTATTCAAACCTAGCCAAGCTTAGCCTAGCCTAGCCTAGTGATGCCTGGTAAGTTCATTAGAGCTCACAACAAATATTGAGCCACCTAATTCAGCTCACTGTCTGCTTCAGCACAATATCTAACTATAGTCAATACTGGATATTAGAAAAAATAATATTTCCTGTGATTTGGATCTGAATCAAATCTTTCCTACTGCATACCTAGGAGCGAGGTGGCTCATGTGGTTAGGACACTGGGCTAAAGATTAGCAGCTCACGTTCAAGACCCAGTTGCTGCTGTTTGGTGGGCTGACCTCCTGTCACTAGCTCCAGCAACTGCCAACCCATCAGTTCAAATGCAGGTGACCAAAAATAGATAGATGGGTACCATTTCGGTGGGCAACTTCACAGGAACACAAAAGGAGCCCCCAATTGACAAGGGTGATCCTTTTCACCATGGAAGCACTTTGGTGCTTCCAACACAGAAATATAGTATAGTAGTGTAAACTTGACATTGTATTGTCAATTATATTGTATAACCAGAACAGCTTAGCACACAAATATTTTTGAAGTGTGAATTATGTCTCAGATTTCAGATTTCCTGCAGCTTCCCTCTTTGGATTTAAGATATAGGAAACTGTCCAACGAGATATAGTGCAACTTCTGATTTCCCATTCTATTTCTCATTTTGGTTTTAAGTAGCTTACAATCTTACAGTATACGTTTTGGTCTACAAGACTGCAATAGAGAAGTAATAGTACTTTATTTTAAAGCAGAGGTCCCCAACCTGTGGGCCGTGAGGGATTTGCAACTAGACCACGGAAATGGCCAGCAGGCGAGTGTGCATGCACACGCATCCTCACTTGCCTGAGTAGTGGGAGAACGTGCACACTCCATTTAACTGAGCAACAGGTGTGCATGAACGCCACTTGCGCAAATGGAGCTGTGCACACTTGCTTGCCTACTGTTCGCTCAGAACCATTCCCTCTCCTCCCCCTTCCCATTTGCCGGTCCACAAAGTTAGAAACATTGGGGAACTCTCTTTTAAAGGATTACTGTTTAAAAGTTATGATAAAATAATATTTCTGAATTGTTTTGAGCACTTGGAAGCTTAGTATATCATACTATTATAATATACTGTATTACACATTATTCTCATATGACAATTTTTAAAACTTATAGTCATTTCTTTTCTATTCTTAACTGTCTTCTCTTCCCTTACTATTAGCAAGTAGGTGTTCACATGTGGTAATGCATATGCTAAGCCAATATGTAACAGTGAAGCCAATATTGATTCAACAAACCTGGCAACCATGTCTTTAATCCTTTCTAAATGAAGGAAATATCCCTCGTTCCTCTAGAATACAGTAACAGATGTTTGTATTTTCAATTACTATATTGATTCAGTTCTAAGACCTTCACACTAATCTTGTAATAACATATTCGTGTCTTTGTAGACATAAATGTCAGAATGTACATATTACAATTCATATTGCTTCAGATTTCTGCCCCTGGCTTAACATCTACATCTACACAGAAGTCTACGTCACAGTAGTAGCAGGTATAAGACCAAAAGAGCAAATCTGCCATTAATTTTTTAGATGTATGAGAGTTTTATTGTCTCCTTTTCCTTCAACATACACTGATGCAGGGTGCTAGTGGATCAGTTTTGCTAAGATGCATATCAATTGCACCATTTTTCGGTGCCATGGCATCCTTCTTCCTTTGTAGGTAGAGCTAGAAATAATAAAAGGAAACAGGTTTATTTAAATCTTCATTTGTGTATACTTAAATTGCTCTGAAATGGCTCTTTTTATCCCCAGCTGCTGTTTCAACTGCTTGGGTTATTAGAGAAATCAATTCCAGCCACTAATCTGGGAGAAGATGTCTAGGGTTATTATCTCCTCTCTCCTTAAGCTGTTCCTCTGATCGCTTCCCTTCATTTCTATAACCTTTCACTATAACTTAAATTATTTTCAAGAATGTGGGAAGAGTTTGTTCCCTTTCTAGCAACAGTTTTCCCAGATTCATTCAAGCTGCCTTTCTTTGTCCGTTGCTAAGAATACCCTTCCTTAAACTCCTAATTGTCAGCTGTCTGATTCCTTTCCTCTCTTTAGAATGTCCAACAACTGTAGCAAAAGAAAGCAAAGGTGCCTATAGTAATAGGGGCCTTGGGTTCAATCCCAAAACAACTGGAGCACCTCTTGAACACCATCGGCATTGACAAAATCACCACCAGTCAATTGCAAAAGACAACTTTATTTTGAACAGCTTACCTCCTGCAATGATACCTTTAGCCCTATAAAACAACATCCTGGAACATTAGGAAGGACTCAATAGGTGCATAACAATACCAAATCCAGTCTAAACATCTGTTTGATTGTGCAACAGACCATAATAGCCATGCATTATTTTTTATTGAACAGGATCAAAATTAACAGATCACTTTATTTTTCATTTTGTCCATTCTTCTTCTTTTTCCTCCTATCCCTGTATCTCTCCAGAGCTGGTCAGAGACCCTCGTCACAGTTGTGAGGTTCTGGAGGATAACCTTTGTAACCATTTATAGTGGACCAATTAATGTGGGCCAATTAAGTGGACCAATTTATAGTGGACCAATTAAAGCTTTCTTTTTAGCCAGGTAGAGGGAGAACTGGTTGACTCAACCACAAATCTCTTTCTTTTTCAGGGTTGTTGGGATGGGGATACCCTCAACATCACCTTAAAATGGTCTATTGCAGTTGAGGTAAAATTGATCACAGCAAGGAAATACCCTTACATGAATTTATTCTTGAAATAATACAATAATGCTTATATATAAACTGCCTAAACTGAATAATTCCATTTTTATGTACTGAAAAATTCCACAGGATATTTTTGGAGAGCATATTATTAACTATCCATTTAAATAATTTGATTTGAACTTTCATAGTAAAGTAGCCTGAAATTATAATTTTTCTCTCCTTCCCAGAGTTGCTAATCAGAACAAATTACTCTGCTTCATGCTTTAAATCAGTTCTAATTAGAGAGTAACAATCACTTTCTTTAAAAACAGGCTGTGTATCAGGCTGCATGATGATCTTGTACATTTTAAAATAAATATTTGTAATGCAGATTTATTTCAATGTAAAATTGTAATCTCTTCATTATGAGGGGAAATTACGTTTTGGAATTTTCTGCTTGGAAACCAAATGAGGACTATTTAGGATAAACTGTAGAATTAGATGTGGTAGGAAGAAAGCCAATAAGGAGCATTATTTCGGCTCTGTGTCATGACATTAGAATTTGGGATTCTTTACGAAGCTTAATTGTAGGAGATTCAAGACTTATAAATAAAAGACCTCCTTACTCACTTACTTTAATTGTGTATTTTTATAATATACATTCTGCTCAATCTGCATACTCCGAATAACTCACATAAAATCATAAATATATTTTTAAAAACAAATGGAGAAACAGCAAATTTTATTAAAATTTAATTTAAAACAATTGTCAGGGTAGTGATATTTAATAGCTGATCAGCTGCTGTAAGGCTGTAAACTGAAATGATGCAATGAGAATGAGTCATGGGTTCCTACCAGTGGGTTCTTACCGGTTCAGTCCGGTTCTATAGAGTAGGTAGTAAGCCGCTGGTGACCAGTTCTGGTCTGTAGATGCCACCATCTTTTTTGGGGGGAATTTTTTTTTTTGAATTTTTCCCTGGTTTTTTTCTTCTGCGCATGCACAGAAGCTGAGTTTCCAGCACTGTGCATGCATTGCCATCTTGTTTTCGGCGTGGGAGGAAGCGAACCAGCAGAGAGGTAAGTTAGAAACCACCCCTGGTCAGCAGGGTTATCACTTTAAGAGACTGTCTATATAAGAGAGGCCCTTTGAGGGCATCTGTGTGTGTGTGTGTGTGCTTCCATGCTGTAGTTGATGATTGATTGCCTGACTTTGCCTAATATGTGTATGTTTATATTCCTTGTATATAAACCACAATTTGAAAATTTACTGTATTTTGCTCCTGGATTGTCTCAAAATAGTCACACTGTGTGCGCTCTGATAATCCTATGGTTTCAGAAAAGCCAAAAACTTAGTGAAATAATGGCATGTTCACTATTCTCTTAATATTTAAGAAAAGTAGCTGGACAGGTTTGGACATCGATACCTTGGAGGGGTTGACTGTTCCAGAGTGATGGTGCGATCATGGAACAAGCCAGCTTCCACCAACACCACCTCAGCCTTTTGCTAATCTCAAGGGAAAAGTCGAGTCTCTTTCAACCACTTACTACTTTACCTCTAAGGATTAATTATCATCATTAGGTCCTGTGCAAAGCCTATTGGACAGCAACTGTTTTCCAGCAGTTTCGATCATTCACAGCGTAATTTGCAAGAAATGAGGCTTA
Source organism: Pseudoxenodon macrops (assembly GCA_032467955.1). Lineage (NCBI taxonomy): Eukaryota > Metazoa > Chordata > Lepidosauria > Squamata > Pseudoxenodontidae > Pseudoxenodon > Pseudoxenodon macrops. The sequence continues at coordinate 53,476 of JANHFT010003963.1, forward strand.
CCTCAGAAAACCTGGCACCAAATATTTAAGGAAGATCTTAAGGTTATTAACGTCCCTTGGGACAATGCTGAAGACCTCTAAGGATTGTTAAGGTGAAAATTCTTTGATCTTTATAACTGCTTATTGAGGCAAAGGAGAGCAGAGGTTCGTTTTTCCTGATAAAGGGGGATTGTACAATTGTTCTAATATGGGATGATTTACAAATCATTCTCCTCTTTTGCATCTTCTGAGGATAATTGCAGGGAGAGGATCAGAAGATTTTCAGTCTTCTTGCTAGCGAAGTTTGAAGTCCATTCCCCCAGCACGTCAGGAGATATCTCCTGCCTTCTGTGCTAGGAGGGGAAATGCTCCCACGCAAGAACAGACCTTAATTTTGGCACAAATCTGACCTCAAATCTATCCAGATTTCAGTAAGAGTTAATACATTTTAGCAATGTTCATTTGTACATAATGCAGTCTCATATTCCATAATCCAGTTCCAGTTGTCTTTCGTCTAAGTTAAAACTTGTTCTTAATTGTATGTGAGAACTACAAAAGTCTTCGGTTTTTTTGATGTGCTGCTCCTATACGGACAGTCCTTGATTTATGGCCATAATGGAGTCCATATTTTTGATCGAAAGTGACTATAATTGTTAAGTGAGGCACCCATGTGACCATCTCACTCAACAATTGCAATCTGAGCTCTCCCTAGTGAGGTTTTTAAGTGACTGTTTGGTTCATTGAGCAACCACACAGAGGTTCCTCAACAGGATGGGGTAGGCCTAGCATCCATAGGCTTGTAGAAATCTGGCAGGGGCTGGGAGGTATTGGTCAGCTAGCCATTAATACACAGACTGTCTCCCTGTCCTACCATACCAGATCCACTTACCTTTCCATTGCCTGGCTCCATCCTGACTTGTTCTTGGAATGGTTTGGAAGGCTCTTTCTCCAAATCACATTGTGAAACTAGGGCATACAAAACCTTTGCCAGGCCAATTCTTGAATACAGCTTGTCTCCCTGGAATCCACACTGTATATTGGACATTAATACAATTGAGTGAGTCCGGAGGTATTTCACGAGAAGAGTACTCCACTCCTCTGCTCACAACAGAATACCTTATGCCACCAGGCTTGAAAGTTTGGCCTTGGACAACCTAGAACTACACTGCCTACAATCTGACCTAAGTGTAGTACACAAAATTGTCTGCTACAATGTCCTACCTGTCAATGACTACTTCAGCTTCAACCACAATAATACATGGGCAAACAATAAATACAAACTCAAGGTAAACTGTTCCAAACTCGATTGCAGAAAATGCGACTTCAGCAACAGAGTGGTCAATGCCTGGAATGCTCTACCTGACTCTGTTGTTACATCCTCAAACTCCCAAAACTTTAACCTTAAACTGTCTACCATGGACCTCACCCCATTCCTAAGAGTCTGTAAGGGGGTGTGCATAAGCACACCAGTGTGCCTACCGTCCCTGTCCTAATGTCCCCATGTATTTGTATTCATTTCCTGTGTTCATGCCCATGTTTATACTTCTACCTGTTTGACAAACTAAATAAATAAATAAATAAAATTAAAAGCTGGCTTGGTGTTTTCCAGGGCTAAGACTCAGAGCCTTTAGTATTTTATCTTCTAGGATCCAACTGTTTCACTAGCTTCCTTCTCCTCTCCAGAGGAGAAAATGCTAGGAAAGGCAGCATTCTGACAGCCTCTGTTCTGCTTGTGGCCACATGGACTGTAGCTGTGCCAGAAATGAACATTGCCCTTCTCCGTATTGGGGAGTATTGCAAATGGCAGATACAAGTACGCCTAGTAATCTACCTTACACTTTTCTTCTTTTCTTGAGAGTATTATTTGAGAGTATTGATTGACTAAAATGATAGAGTCAACAGGGATTGGTATTTGTGCAGCCAGCTACTGAAGACCATGGTTTATTGTAGACTAGAATAAAGGAATAGAAAATGAATTCCTGGAAGCTATAAAAAGAAAAAAGAGCAGATATGCAAAGTGAAAGCTAAGTTGAACTGTGAATGAAAGTATGGAGTAGAGTTAATGAATATATGCAGGGAGAGAGAAGATGTAGGTTTAATTATAAACGAGAGGTCTAAAGTGTATGTCAGAAAGTATTGATCAGTGTCATCCAGTCAATAGGATAGTTGCATGTTATACTCCAATGAATAGTGATAATGTTAGAGCTAGAGGTGAGTCTTTTGAAAAACATGTTGAACATGCTGAATTAAAGTGATGTGGATTTGTTTGTTTGTTTATTCATGTCAGGAGCAACACAATTAAAATAAGGCGTACTATATGACAATATGACAAAAATATAAAATAATGTCACTCTCAGGTGACATGGATAGATGAATAGAACAGTATGGAGAGGTACGGTAAAAGGTGTTGGTGTATGATAGCTTTAATTCAATTTTTCTTTTAATTCTTGCCTTTAATGTATTTTGTTCACCTTTCCTTTTTATGGGTTTGCATAATATTGCTTATCCCCAAAGGGAATCGCATGATTGCATTAATATGTATAGCAAACTTAGGGTTCTGTTAGATTCCTTTTTTTAGAGGAGGAAGAGAAGGAGGAAGATGGAGAGAGTTGGTTTTCATGTGGAAAAATATATGAATTATCTTATTTGAACATTTGGGGTTAGCATCTTGGCCAGTGGGTGGAACGTCACTCTGGTTGTCTGTAATCTCAGAACAAAGTAGAGCATAAAAATATCAGCATGATGTAACGTGACAAATTTGTTGAACACAAAGTTCTATGTCTTTAGATGATTGCACCATTTGGTCCACAGTAATATCTTAAATCAACATGGGAATTATAAAGCAACCTATTTCTCTACAAAAACAAAAACTTCTCATAGAATCTTTTCAACTCTTTCATTGCAGAGGAAGCAGTAGGCATGATTATATGTCGATACAAACAACACTCTTTCTATCTTGCTGGGCAGGAAAGTACATTTATTCTGTTATTTTTAGCACTTTGAGCCACATAAAATTTGAATGCCTTTCTCTTTGTAATGATAACTTCCATTTTTAAATATCTAATACTTCATCCTGCTGTATTAAATAGTCAATCTACCCTTAATAATATAATAATTGTAACTGACTGGGGATTTATTTATTTATTTTTCTATCTGTAATTTGTTTCCAGTAGTATAAGTAGTATAATTAAGTACTTAATCAACAAATTAGGACTTAATCAAGAGAAAATATACCAGATTGGTTTTTTTAAGCAACCTGGAAGAAGGGGTCAAAGTGGTAATTCAGATTGTTCATGGTCATGAATTAACCCATGATGATAAAATAAAAGGTGTTTTAAGAAACAAGACTGATTTAAAACTAGATGACTATTATTAGCACTTATTACATCCTAATATGTCCTTCCATATTGTATAGTGATTAATAATAAGTTTGTGTACAGAACTGCTTTTGAGAGATGCACATACACATGTACATATGTGTCAAAGAACCACACAAACATATAGTATATACACATCCATATGTACATGTACCTATCAATACACATAGATATAAAAACCAAATAGCACAGACAATTTTTAGCAGATATATTATTATATTTTAGACTATTGGTGAGCAGACTTAAGGTTTCCAGTATGGTTTGGTTTCCCATATAGCTTGCTTCTTACTGCAACATTATATTGCTAACAATCGGAATAACACACTTGAAATTAAACAAATCCAAGCCCAGGAATTGAGCATAAGAATTAAATTGAGCTCACTATTTAAAATGAATTCCTACTGTAGATCTTTCTCTCTCTCTCCTCTCCCTCCTTCACTCCCCCCTCCTCCCCTCTCTTTTATTTCATCCATATAATCAGAAAACAGTGGTTAGTTTTGTTTTTCCTTTTGTAACTTTTTTTGTTAATTTTTTTATGGTTAAAGCTTTAGGAAGCTCCATAGAGTTGTAGGATGAAACTATTAATTGTACAGCAGAAAGACAATTTATAGAAAAATGAAACATGCAGATTGGATTGCTGGGTTTTAGTACCTCCCTGCAGAAAAACCCTGAGGATGTTTCTTGACTCAATGTTGGTGAGAGAAAAAAGGAAAATGATTAAGTGTTGCAATTGCCTCTGCATTTAATTTTATTCCATAATTTGGTTTTGTTGAGCAAACAGTGATCAATAAATTTGCAAGTTGCTCTTTCCTTCAAGGAGAAAACAAACTGTCTGTTCTGTTTTCATAGTTTCAAGCACTTATTATGTTTGTGAGAAAAATCCCCAAATATTATAATGGAAAGGAGGAAGACACAGTATTTGAAAAGTACTTGAAACAGCTCCTTTATACTTTCTAGAAGAACACAGTACAGGTAGTCCTCAAGTTACAGCAGCATTGTTTAGCGACTATTCGGAGTTGCAACAACACTGAAAAAATGACTTATGACTGTTTTTCACGCTTACGACCATTGCAATATCCCCATGGTCACATGATCAAAATTTGGATGCTTGGCAACTCATTCATATTTACGACGGTTGCAGTGGTCCAGGGTCATGTGATGCCCTTCTGCAAACTTCTGACAAGCAAACTCAATGAGGAAGCTAGATTCACTTAACAACCGTGTTACAAATTTAACAACTACAGTGATTCACTTAACAACTGTGTCAAGAACAATTGTACAATTGGGCAAAGCTCACTTAAGAACTGTCTTGCTTAGCAACAGAAATTTTGGGCTCAATTGTGGTTGTAAGTCAAGGACTACCCATACTTGCAGAGTGACACATGTATATTTTTGAAGACATCATTGAGGAAAAGGGAACCTTAAAAGTTGCATTTGTAACTGGGCAGTTGGTAGAGAAGACAGAGAAATCTTGTGTGGTACCATACAAGTGTAATTACTTTCTTTTTCAAGAAGGCAAAAACTCTGGGGGTACTCACTGATTTTAGTTTTTACCTATTTTTGTTTTAATTCGATGAGGCTACGTTTCACACATGGCACAGTGGTGAACATTTTTATTTTTTCATTTTTAATAAGAAATTAAGAAAAGACACAAATATTAACTTCACTATATCACTGGTGACAGCGTAATTTAAGTTTATTAACAAAATGTGTACAAATCCAGTATAATATATTTTAATATTAATTGTTTTTATGGTTGCTCTTTGTCCATTACTGATTTAGGATGGGCGGCTATACAAATTAAAGAAATAAATACATAGATTAAAAGGGGGGTGAAGCGGCATGGGGGGAAAAAAGGCAAATCAAAGAAATCTTACAGAATGATTCCATAGGAGATGAATCCTGAATGAAGAAGGCCATGAACCCTATTCTTAGCCTCATTTCAAAAAAA
>JANHFT010003963.1:74714-90327 GCA_032467955.1 Pseudoxenodon macrops
GGGTTGATCTCCTCTAGGACTGACCAGTTTGATTGCCTTGCAGTCCAAGGGACTCACAGGAGTCTTCTCCAGCACCAGAGTTCAAAAGGCCTCAATTCTTTGGCAACAACATACTTAAATATATTTCCTCTAATTCAATTATGACAATTTCCAGTTAGTGAGACTTGTAGTATCTTAGAATGCCTGCAGATCATTAAAATATGTTGTAATCTTATGCAAGATCATAAATAGCTAACATAAATCAGAACAATGTATGATGCTAGATTTTACAAGATTGGGGCATAGAAAAAGTCCCCAGATGGAATATAATAAAATTGGATCAAGTTCGTTTTGATACCTGTGATACCTATGATATCTGTGATTTTTTTTAAAAAAATTGTCTTTTTATTACTTGCTAAAAAATTTCTTTCAGGGATTCTGTGCAAATCCTGTTTTGGTTAGTACCAGACAAAAGATAGAAAATGAAAGCCAAATTTTTTCTAAATTTCTTATAAGGTTGTTTTTTTTAATAAAATGGCAACAAATTTATAACAAGGAGCTGGTGTTCACCCCTTTATATTGTTTGTTATTTGGATGTGGTACAGTCTCTCTTAAATCAAGCTTAAATCTTATGCATTTCATGGCCACAGCCCTGCAATTTCCAGGTCAATAATGCAGTATGAAAGTGGTTGCCATTTTTGTTTTTCTGAATGTTTCCTGATTTCTTGTTTAACTTACAATTCTGCATTCCCTGATAGTTTTCCATTCAGGAAATCAGCTTAGTTTTCAAACTAAGATAGGTCAACAGAGGATCTGCTGAGACAAGCCCTTGGTTAACCCTTCCTTCATTACTTAACTTCCACCTACCCACTGGGCATTTACATTTGTTGTTATGCAGTATAGAATAAAATCCTGCTAGAAATTGACTTCTGTCCTTTCGGTTTATTTCTGCATGACTTTTCATCTCATTTCACAAACTGGAAAAAAAATATCCACCAGGCACAATTCATGAAATTGTATGAACTCTTTTTCTCTGTGGCTCTGTTATTTTCATCTTTGTCTAAAAGGAGAAAGGGTTTTGCCTTGTATTTCCTAAATTAATAAAAAAAATTACATCATTGCTAGAAGCCTATGTATATTTTGGTCCCCTGTTTATATTGCTGTCTATGTAAAAGGGACACAACCCTGCCTGGAAAGATGCAGTTATGTGTATTTTTTAAAGACGCATTTATGTCTTGTTTGTAAAGAACTTCAGTTTGTCTACAATATGCAAGAAGGGATATTGTGATTCCAAGGAATGGTATGCACTCATTCCCCAAAGTGTTCTAAAAGACAAAAAAAAAGGCTCTAAATTTATTGCTTTTATTTTGTAAGTTGACACAAAAACAAACCCTGTCCCCAAATGCACAAGTGGTATTGAGAGAGAAAGTAATTAAGAATATAAAGGTTGTCTTCTGGATAAAAGCAAAAAACAACAACTTGTTGTTTGTTTCAAAACAAGTCTGGGGCTACTTCTACAAAATTCAGACCCAAAGCTTAAAACAATATCTCTCTCTTGCTCTTTGCCCGACCTCAGGATGGAGCAGATCCAAGGCATACTGCTTAATTAAGACTGATCATGTTATTTTGCCTTTCAAAGCAGAAAATCGTTCTAAACACTCTCCCCCTTCCTTCGCAGTGGATTTGCAGCAGTGCCCTGTTTCCTGAAAATAAGACCTTCCCGGATAATAAGCCCAATTGGGCTTTTGAGCACATGCGCTAAAATAAGCTCCCTTCTGAAAATAAGCGCCCTTCCGAAAATAAGCACCCTTCCGAAAATAAACGCCCTTCCAAAAATAAGTCCTCACCGAAAATATTAAACTGCATGTGCAGCCGATCCCCACCATTTCCTCTGGTTAGAATTAGGGAGACAGCTGGAAATCAGGTAAGACTGCAAGAGGAGCCCCATCTTACTCCCCGCACCCCAAAATATAAGACCTCCCCGAAAATAAGCCCCAGTGCTTATTTCAAACAAATATAAGACAGGGCCTTATTTTTGGGAAAACGTGGTAGTAGAGATACATGAGAATGGTTAGAAGTGAATATTTGTAGGCAAGTTGACCTTTGGGGTTCTCTGAGCTTGGTTGTTATTTTGCAGACATTTCGTCACCAAACTAGCCCTCGACTTAAAACAATTCTTTTAGTGGCCATTCAAAGTTACAGCAGCAGTGATAAAACGGACTTATAGCCATTTTTCACACTTACGACCGTCACAGCATCCCAGCATGGTGATGTAATCAAAATTCAGATTCTTGGCAACTGACTCGTATTTATGACGGCCGCAGTGTCCCGGGGTCACATGATCACCTTTTTGCCAGTCAATGAGGAAGCCAGAGTCACTTAAATGTATCACTAACTTAACAACTGCAGTGATTCACTTAACAACTGTGGCAAGAAAGTAAAATGGGATAACATTCACTTAACAAATGTTTCCTTTAGCAACAGCAATTTTGGGTTCAATTGTAAGTCGAGGACTACCTGTAACATCATCAGTGCTAGAGAGGATTTGGGTTTGCTCTCATTGTATATTCTAGTGCAGGGCTGTCAAACTGGCGGTCCGCAGTCCACAGGCTACGTCCACCCCATGAAGGGAAAAAACATCACAATATGTCATGTGATGGCAATGTGATACTGCAAGTTTGACACCTGTGTTCTAGTGGCTTGCCCTGTCAGTGTGGGAGTGGTCTTCGAGAGTCCTTGATTAGACTGTTGTTTATTGTTAGCGTGTTTGTCTGAGTTGGTACATGAGAATTTGCTGCTTTCCATGTCAAATACCAACAATCAGCTGCTTAAGGCAGCCTCCTTACCTCTAATTTATCCATCCAATTTATGTAGCTGCCCATCTCAAGGAATGACCTGCGGCCCACAGAATTAAAATACAACAAAAACAATAGCGAACGTTAAAATAATTAAAAATACCAGCAGCCAAGAAACAAGAACCATAATGATGGGATTGGAACTTTCCAGAAAAATAGTTTTTTTTTACAAGTTTTATATTTAAAAATGAGTATATGCAGATAGACTATTTAGCTGAGTGAAATAAAAATCAATTTCGTGGAAAAGTGGCCCAAGAGCAATCCAGAATAAATGCATGATTTAGAAATGTACAATGAGTTTCAATAACACAAATTATAACCATCTGTGCTCATCTCTTTTTTGTTCCATAGCCAGGTTTTCTCTTTGCACCCATTTGTATTTTTCTCTGCCGTGCTGTTCTACATTTAGCATCGAAGCTTCCCAGCTATTAGCATCCTGTTCCTTTTCTAACATTCACCTTATACTATAGTCAGTTTCTGCTGCAGTTGCCCTGGTGTTCTTAACAATAGGGTGATATACCGAAATCTAGGATGCAATCTCTAATCCCTAGATTATGTTCCTTAAAGGGACTGGTAATTCATTAACGGGTCTATCTTGCCAGGGGCAAATTATAATTGGTGCTTGATTTATTCTTATCGGTGCGGCCCGTGACATTCAAGTAATTTAGGAGGGTATGAGGACTCTCCAGAATGAAATTACATCTTGATAACTTAATACACCATATGATAGCATTGAATTAGTTGTTTTTCTTTAGGACAAAAAGTGAATAAAATGATTAAAGGAAAGAAGGGCTATAGAACTTTACAATTGGAGAAAAAAATAGTTGGTGTTTATTCTTTCAAAGAACTGGGATATGTTAAATGTTATTAATAATAACTAAAGTGATTAAATACAATAATGTTAGGCGCTCAAGAGCTGTGCAGTAGATGGAGGATGATGTTGCTATGTAGTGGCACTCAAAATCCATGCTAATTGAAAATTTATTTATTTAACAAATTTATAATGTCACACATCTCACCGAAAGCAACTCTGGACTGCACAACATGAATACTTGATTAGTTGTAATTCTACGAATGCAGGTAGCAATCAATTTAGTCGTATTTAATTCTGAAGAAGATGCTGTTGTGAATTAGGAGATTAAATTACAATTAGTGACTTGGCAACTGCAGAAATTTTAGAAGTGCACCGAGCCATCATTCCTGATGTGGAACATTCTACAGCAAAGAGTGCTTTAAATTTCCTATTAAAATATATTTTTTCCTGTGTCCTGACAATAGCTACAGTACATATCTGATCATGAAGATGGATATGTAGCATTATTCGTTGGTGTCTTCGAGGCTGCATCAAAGTTATAAAAATGTCAGTGGGAGCTTTGTGGCAGAAATTGTATAATTTTCCTTCTTAATTTTTGCACAAACTACTTGCATCTGCTTCTTTCACTTGGTATCATTTAAAAGGAAGTATCTCCCTGTTAGAAAATAAAAACAATTAAATGGGCAGTGTTAGTTGTCACATGTTTATGAAACAATCATGCACAGTGATGAAGGTATGCTAAATGAAACTAAAGGCAATTATTCTCACACTTCTAATGAATGTTTGCCCCATTCTCCATTACAGTTCCAAAGCAATACAGAAAATTAGGAACCCAAACAGGTATATTTTGTGAAATCTCCCACATTGACTTAAACGCAAAATTTTGGTGAATAGTGAGTTGGATTGTTTGTAACATAGAGGAATAGAGATAGCCCAGGCTTATAATTAATACAGGTGGTCCTCAACTTATGATCACAACTGAGCTCAGAATTGATGTTGCTAAGTGAGAAATGTGTTAAATGGGTTGTGCCCCATTTTACGAATTTTCTTCCCACGTTTGTTAAGTGGATCACTGGAGTTGTTAAATTAGTAACATGGTTGTTAAGTGAATCTGGCTTCCCCATTGACTTTGCTTGTCGGAAAGTCACATGACCCCAGGATATTGAAACCATCATAAAATATGAACTAGTGGTCTTGCATCCTAATGTAAATCATGTGGACCATGAGGGTACTGCAATGGTCATATGTGAAAATTAGCCATGAGTCACTTTTTTCAGTGCCATTGTAACTTCGAGAAGTCACTAAATGGACGGTTGTAAGTTGAGCATTATCTGTAGTCTGGTTCTCTGGGTTTAGGAGATCAATACTAACGTATCAATCTTGAAGATGTTTGCCTTCAGGCAAGGCTTCCTTAGCACAATGGTTCAGAAGTGGGACATGGCAAAATATGTGCTGCTTATAAAGTGATTCAGATCATTTTGGATTTTTTTAAAAAAAAAGGTAAGTTTGTGAAAAATGCCATAAGTGTGTTTTATCTATTAAACATTATTATATATAACCTTTATTTCTGGACACTTTTATCAGTTGGATTCAGATGAATATGAAAATGTTTCTGTGGAAATGTTTTCTCCAGGGATATTTCCTTCTTCATAGGCAAAATTTTCCATAGCATCAAAGTCTGTCAGACTTTTTACTGAATTAATTCTCAAGGCTTGAGGCTGGCATTTGAAACAATCGTGTTTAGGCAGCAAAACAATCTTTTTTTCTTTTCTTCTTCAGTCTTCTTGGAAAAATATTCCAGTTATGCTTACGTCTTGATATAGACAGCATCACAGTCATTTCTTTCTCAAAAGGGTCAAAGTGTATTCTAATACATTTTAACAATTTTAAGAATAAACATGACATTTAAATTGAATTATTATCTTTGCAACCCACTGGACATCCAGAACAATCAATCAATCGTTTTGAAAAATTAAAAAAACCATACTTTTGTGGATTCTTGTTGGCTATTAGTAGAATATGAAAAACAGATACAACAGAATATAGTAAGGGTATAAATATTTTGGAAAGGACTATAACGAATTTATGTATCCATACAAGGCACAAATTGCTAATTCGCTTTAATGCAATGTGAAATACTGTAACTCCATGAAACAAAAGGAATTTCCTTCCTGCAGTAGGGAATGTACAGGTTACTCCTTGCACATGTCAGAACTCCAAAGAGATGAAATGGAAATTCTATAAATCTTAAAGATAGTTGTAACTCTGCCTTGGATAGAGTTAGAATCTTTCAGACAGGGTTCTTCCTTAGCCAGTTCATAAATGCAATAAAAAAAGCAACATGTTTTTCTGAGATAATTTTCCAGTGCATGTACTTTACATGTTGCAACCTGTTAGCCATCAGCACTCCTTCACAACCAAATGCATTGTGAAATATCTCCCAGGAGACCACGGCCACCAATGAAGTAGTTAAATCTGAGTTGCTTCTTTACATCATCTTTGAAAGATTCCAAAGATCACCGCGGGCTGAGTTTCCCAAAGCTAACAACAAAACAAAAAAAAAGCAAGCAGTGGAAAGGTGTGCACATTTCAAATAAGAACTGTCTTCAGCGTTTATTCGAGGATTATTCAGTGCCAATTTTTGCTAACTCCTTTTTCCAATCACATCATGCAACTGCTGTCATGTTAAAATGCTGGTTTCCCTTCCTGAATTCTGGAAGGATTTTCTCTTGAGTGTTAATGAATAGAGCTTTGTGATTTGCACTTCATTTTTGTTTTTTGTGTATTGGTAGAATACCTATACTAATGCAGACAAGCTACTGGAAGCAGCAGAGCAACTGGCTCAGACTGGGGAGTGTGATCCCGAAGAGATCTACAAAGCAGCACGGCATCTAGAAGTGCGGATTCAAGACTTCGTTAGGAGGGTGGAACAGAGGAAGCTTCTTTTGGATATGTCTGTCTCCTTCCACACTCATACCAAAGAGGTAAGGTGCCTGCAATGTAATAACAATTCAGATACTGTTGGACCTATGTTTCAAGTATGGAACATAGCAAAATGTGTGCATATTGCTCAATCATAGTAGAATAAACTTAGATTATGTGAAATTAAAGTTTAGAAGACCTGCCAAATTATATAAATGTTACAAGTCTCCCTATTGGAGTTGCAACATAACTATAAAAGAAAGTGGAATCAGTAGAAATGTTATCTATTTGCCTATCTAACTGAAACTCCATAACAGAATAGCAACGTGCATGTTAACACTGATTACTGATCACTAATATTTAGTGTTTGTGTGAAGTTGATATGCTATGGAGTAGACTCTTCATGTGTATTTTGTAACTGGAATATCAACACATAGATTTCTTCTTGGACTGTTTTTTTTTCCAAGTAGAAAGAGATAAATAAATGAGATGTATTCAGTTTCCTCTTCTCTTTACATTCGTCATTTCATGTCCTTCACTGATCTGGAGAATCTACCAATTCTCTGAAGAAGCATAAAGGTCGACAAGAGGAATTGATAACTTTTATTTTTTGAATGTAATGGTCCAGGCTATATGGAAGATCATCCATATGGAGAAAAAAGTTCTGCTTTATGGTTTGAGCTCTTTAAAAGACAGCAACCACAATGCCATTATTGTTTCTTAAATTTCTTAGGTAATTGAATTTTAATGAAGCATTAAAATTCTCTGCTTTACTACTGTTTCTAATAAGAATCAGTTAATGGAGATAGCTTTGATTTCATTCTATTCAAGGTAGGTTCTGCATATATGTCCTCTTGATTTTCTGTGGTTTCCTCAGGACAGGTCTAAATGTTGTTTTAATACAAGTGAACAATGTTCAAAATATATAAAAATAGGAGATTTTTTCAACAGACATAGAGGTCAGGACATTGAAACTAAGGGCCTGAGGGTATAACTAAAGCATACTTTACATTTTTCCATCTTCAAACTTCATACCATGCCTTCAAATAGCTTTGCAAACAGGATTGTGTACTATAAACAAATAATGTGTAAAAATTATAAAAGAATTTTATTGCAGTCATTAACCTGCATATGGGAAATGAATATGTCCAAAGCTGAATTGACAATATCAGAATAGTGAGGTGAAATACATTCTAAGAATTTTGACTAAAAGCAATAACAAAAACAGAGAATGCTACTTGTTCCAATACTCATGTGCAATAAAACAGAAACAATTAAGTTTAATTACCAGAGTAGTATAAACTTTAAAATGGTAGCATAACATTCAGGTAAATATAAATAAGTAAAGAAATAAAATCAGTCAGAAGAAATTTGGGACTATAACCTTCGTTTATTGTCCTCTGTAAAACCTGAAAAGAGTGTAATATAGTAATTGATGTGGCAAGTGTACCAAGACATAAACATCTTTAAACATCTGGCTTTATTATTTTTATAAACAACTCAGACATATCCAATACTCTTTCTTCCTCCCTCCTATTTTCCTCACAACAACAACCCTCTGAGGTGAGTTGGTCTGAGGGAGAGTGATTGGCCCAAGATCATCTAGCTGTCATTTATTCTCAAGACGGGACTAGAACACTTCTCATTTCTAGTTTGGTGCCTAACTAACTAGCCACCACTAGTTAGTTATACTTTTCAACCATAGTTCGTTGAATTTCACAGTTGGTTGGCTTTATTCATTGTTCTTAATCCAAAACTGAGTGAACCATATTATGGCAGATCATGATTTGTCAAACACGCAAACACAGATAGATTCATTTCCAGTTTCATGTGCATGCTCCTATAACCATGCTCCTATAACCAAGATCCATTATTATATTATTATTACAAACTGAGAGTCAGTTTGGTCTAGGGTTAAGGCACCAAGCTAGAAAGCAAGAGGTTGGTTCAAGCCCCACCTTAGCCATGAAAGTCAGCTAGGTGACCTTGGATTAGTCTTCGCTCTCAGCTCAACCCATCTCACAGGATTGTTGTTGTGTGGAAAATAGGAAGAGGAAGATATGTTACATATGTTTGTCCCCTTGAATTATTTGTAAAAATAATTTAAGTAGGAGATAGACAGACAGGCAGGCAGACTGAAACTGGAAATGGAACTGTCTTTATATTGAATTGTGCCTGTGGCACAATTTTCCTTCTACTAGCTAATCAGAACAAACAATTTAACATTAAGATAGTAGAGAAGCTGATTAGTTCATATGAATTTTTATTTTGTTAGAAAAGAGGGAGGAAAACATTAAAAAAAATTAAAGACTGACCCTGAGTGGTTTTTGTTGTTGATGTTCTTCTTAACTTTGGGGGCTGCCAAAATCAGCAGAAGTCACATAAAGAGTCCTGTGGCATGTTTGACTATTGATAAGATGGAACAGAGAGAAAACATGTACATGCTAGACAGGCTGCATTCCTTGACTAAAGGTCTGAGAAATATTCCTAGGCAGAGGAAATGGTGGGAACTTCGTGGTTCTTCCAGAGAGATTAATAAAACTTGTTTTTGGAGCAAGACACTGCATCTCTTACAGCCTCAAATTCAGTTATTAATTTTCACTGTTCAGAATTGGGGAAAATATTTTATCCTAGTAGCATATAATTTACATAGCAGCCCCTGCTTTTAATTTTCTCTAGATTCATAATGACAGCCTATTAAATTGGCATTTTTGCCAGGCATTCTTCATAGTAACTGATGATCTCATGACATTATTTAAGGTGAGGTTCATAAAATGTACTAAATGTACTAAAACTACAGCACATTCATTTACTTAGATCTTTGTTCATTCATGGCAAGTGTATCTATCTTAAGCACATGTGCCTCTTAAGTACTTTTTTTTTCTTGAAAGTCAGTAAATATATCAATGAATGCCTAAACAGAGAGGAAAAGAAATAATAGTCAGGAACTGTCTTCTTAAAGCAGTAAGTCATAGAAAGATTTTATATGGATGAGGAGTTATAAGTTGACAGTTTTTATTCTTGCTCTTTAAAGGAGTGAGCTGTTTCCTGGGTACTCTTTTATTTTTTTTAAAAATAGGCAAATTATTGCTAACCTGATATCTTGACTGCTTAGAATGAATGGATCAATATGGAACATATTGATATTCAACATCACTGTTGAAAATGTCAGGCCAAAAGCATGTCAACATTTAACTTTCTCAAGGGCACTGCACTTTGGTACCAGAGCATTACTGAGGTCATATTCATCTATTCAGATAGTTCAGTAGCAGAGTAATCCTCCATAATGCAAAATGATATTGGTGTTGTTACCATAACATATCATCTATTGCATTCACTTCAACAGTGATTCCCAAACAGTCTTAATTGGTAATGCTGCCAATATTTGATTTGGGGCAACTAATGTATAAATGACATTTTCTCCGACTGCATTTTTTTAAAGCCATGGAAAGTTGTTTCATAAATTCAGACTTAGAAGGATATTCAGACTTAAATACATATTTAATATAAAGTTTAATATTTTCCTTGAAGCTTATTATATAAATACAGTAAACAATCATTTCATCAAGGACTATGGCATTTGGGGCTGCAAACAGACACCCTGCCATTCACAATCATCTGCCATTTTTGTTTTGTATCTGCATACTTTTGCTTAGCCTACTTTGCTGCAACTCATTTTCCCCAATTAAGCAAATCCGCACAATGTCTTACATTCATATTTGCATGAATAGAAAGAGACATTGATGCAGTCTAGAAAATCAGAGGCTGTCTGATACACTTTGTCTGAAAGAGTTATCTCCTTCACCCAAAGGGCTTGTACAGCTCCGTAGATACTTCTGTGAGTTTATTGGATTTAGCTTGGGGAAATGGATCATAGAGTCTTGGTTTCTGCAATATTTGTAACAGTCAGGTGTCATGTATCATCATGTCTCTTTAAAGCTGGGATAGGAAAACTCCCAATTTACAGGTCTGATCTGACCTGCCAGGATGAACTGTCTAGATTGGAAAGCTAAACATAGACTCATAGCATCGGAAGAGATAATTTACACCATCGAGGCCAAGCACTTGCCCAATTCAGAAATCTAAAGTAAGATATCTCAGACACCAGGCTGCCTTCCCTCTATTTGAATTCTTCTAACAAAGCAAACAGGCCTTTTCTCGACATGACCCTCTCCACCCTACCATCTGCAGCATTTCAACAGCTTAATTCTGTAACTTTTCTATTTAGGGAAATAAAAGAGCTTCTAAAAAGGACAAGAAATAGTGCTTGCAGGCTGTTTCAGCTCCTACTTACCATTTTTCATTTCTAGCTAGAAAGTAGAGTAAAGGACTTCCCCTTCTCCTAAAGTCTTGCCTCTAATGTTGATCTTAAAAGAATGAGAAATCTAGAAAATTATATAAGCATATATACATACCGTGTGTGTGTACGTATGTATGTATGTATGTATGTATGTATGTATGTATGTATGTATGTATGTATGTATTATTATTCAAAGTTAAACTGAACAAATCATTATTAATTGGGAGACTAGAAGATTAAAATAGGACATATACAATATATGGGACCTGAATGATTATGAATAAACTGAAATTCTGTTACTGAATTCTGATTGGAAACCATTTTCTATTTTAAAAATGTTGTAAATTGCCCAGAATCACCTATGTGTGAGTAGGGCGGCTACATACATTTATTTAATAAATAAAATAAATATTAATGTGAGTGCTTATCAAGGTACATTCATCTGACGTATTTCTGTATGTCCCTGCACAGATTTATTGGGATAGGGATGATTTCCAAAAGTGATTTTATTTGGAGTTTGCAGCTCTATATTGAGAGGTTTTCTGGATAATAGTCTGCAGGACTTCAGAAAATCTTACAGAACCAGAAAAGGAGTCCTATACTACAGAGATCCTACAGGAGCAAAAAAAAGTGTTCAAGCCAGCCTCAAAATAACAGATAGAAGGTAGATCTAGAGGCTAGAAGAACTCTTGTTGAATAAGTGAAGATTGTTATAGCTAAGAAAGCAGTCAGTGGTTACAAGACTGCAAATATGGAGGAACAAGGCAGGTTGAATGAACATTGTCTCCAGCAACTGTCTCTGGAGACCACTTTGTAAAGCTCTTGGCAGCTGGCTTATCCCAGGCTTTGCTATGTCCTAATGTGGCTTTGGTCCCAAGAAAGCTACATCTTACCCAGCTTTGCCCCTGGTGATTCTCATCTGTTTAACCTGGTTTTCCTCCTCTTGGCATCAGTGGCACTGATCTGGCTCAGAGGTTGGAGTTGAAGAGGTTGAAGTTGCTTCAGAGCATCCAGATTTCTCCATCTCCTCCTCTATCATCTCTTCCTTCAAGGAATAGCCTAGGACAGAGGTGTCAAACTCTATTTCATTGAGGGCCACATCATGGTTGTGCTTGACCTCTGGGGGGCGAGTGGCCATGGCCAGCTCAATGTCCTGCAGCCCATGCACGATCCTCCCAGGCTCCGTTGTCGGCTGCAACGGCCTCCTGCAGCTCTCTGCCAGTGAAAATGAAGCCCAGGAGGGTCGCACATAGCCTTATCAAGCTCCATTTCTGTTGTCAGAGGCACCACGGGCTGGTCCTTCCTGTTTCCAGGGCAACCCCATATCTAAATACCCCGCTGGTCAGATCTGGCCCGCAGGCCTTGAGTTTGACACTCCTGGTCTAGGGGTGCAGGATTTGTAATGGGGAAAGATGGCAGTTCACAGAACAGTGTGTGTGTGTGTGTGTGTGTGTGTGTGTGTGTGTGTGTGTGTGTGTGTTTATTCTTTTGGGGGGAGATTATCTGCATAATCAATTGTAATCCAAAACAATGATTCAAATGGTAAAAGTTTATCTAAATGGCCCATACTCCCCTAGTGTTAGCATTTCTATTATCTTTGGTTGTTATAGACCTGCATCGTTCTTGCCTCTTGTGTATTCTTTCTCTTACCTTGAAACAATTTTTTTAAAAAGACAACCACTATATATGCACACTCATACCATATAATTATTTCAGTCCAATCTTTTGCAGTATTTAATATTGCAGTTGTTTAAGCCTGCAGTTCTTAACCTGTGGTCCCCGTGGGGGAACCATGATGATGTCACAGGGAATCCACGCAAAACATTTTTTTAAAATCTTGAGTTAAGTCTTAGTGGTCTCTGGATACAAACAGTATTTAGAGGGGTCCATGGTGAAGAAAAGCTCTAGAACTACTGGCTTAAGCGCTTCAATGTCCAATAACGCTGTGCTTTGATGGATAATCTTTGAGCTGATTTGAAAGTGTTAAGATCAATACCTCCATCCTTTGCTGCCCACTGTTCTTCCCCTCTCCCCCCCACCTTTGCCTCTTCTGATACCTTTTACTTGTTCTTTCTTTCCCAGCTGTGGACATGGATGGAAGACCTGCAGAAGGAGCTTTTGGAAGATGTTTGTGCTGACTCTGTAGATGCCGTTCAGGAACTCATAAAGCAGTTCCAGCAGCAGCAAACAGCTACTCTGGATGCCACTCTCAATGTCATCAAAGAAGGGGAAGATCTAATCCAGCAGCTCAGGTGAGCACCTTGGACACAACGGGACACACCTTAGACTTAGTGCTTCTCTCTTAACTATATTTACAACCATATTGCTATTTAGTTTGGCATAGCTCACCTGTTTTATTATTGCTGGGAAGCTGCCTTGATTCGCCTGGCAGAAGGAGCACAGAAGTACCTGTAATCATTAAATAATTTTTAAGTGCATCATTTCACTGAAACTATAAGGGATGATTTGTGGAGATGAATAATAAGTAATCTCAGTTCACCTGGACCACTGCGTGTAATGGATGAGGAGAGCTGCAGGTGTACTAAACTGACTATGATTAAGTGGTACTGCCTAAATATGTTTAAAGTGGAAATTTGGGGAACATTATTAAATTGTTACAAATGGAGGCCTTGTGGTTTAAATACTTATTCCTGCTAAGCAGTGTCTAGAATCCACTAAATAAAACATATGCCTTTAATATATCATTACCATTTTTTCACCTGTGAGAGCTTTCAGTTTAGTAAGATCCCTGTGGCACAATAAAGATTTCAAGCTTTCATCCGATACCTACTATTTCCAATTGTACTAGGCTTATGTAAGTGCAATTTACAGCATGTGCCTCAAAAGCGACTATACGGAATATATAGGTTTCCACAAACACCTACAGCCTGGTTGAGATATTGAAGTCCCAAGGTTTGTGAGTCTGTACAAGTAGTCCTTGACTTATGACCGTGACAGAGTTTCTGTTGCTAAGCATGGTGGTTAAGTGAGTTGTACCCAATTTTACAACCTTTTTGCCACAGTTGTTAAGTGAATTGCACAGTTCTTAAACAAATTCAGCTTCCGCCTGCCATCTGGGAAGATTGTAGCTGACACTGTAAATGCATGTTGGTTGTCAATCACCCGAATTCTTATCACATGACTGAGGCGATGCTGTGATGGTTCTAAGTGCATGGACCAATCACAAGGTCACCTTTTTCCAACATCATTGTAACTTTCAAGGATAGCAATAGCACTTAGACTTATATACCGCTTCACAGTGCTTTACAGTCCTCTCTAAGTGGTTTACAGAGTCAGCATATTGCCCCCAACAATCTGGGGTCCTCATTTTATCCACCTCAGAAGGATGGAAGGCTGAGTCAACCTTGAGCCCCATCAGGATCGAACTGTTGGAGGGAGCAGTGAGTTAGCCTGCATTCTAATCACTACACCATGGGATGCTAAACGAATGGTCTTAAGCTAAGGACTACCTGTAGAGGCTTTATTCAGTTGGGCTTAATAGCATTTAATTAAAAATGCTCTGGAAACAATTTATTTCTTTTTCAGAAAGCTGATCATCCTTTTTGTCAGTTTGGCAGAAGAATCTATTAAGATGAATCATATTCATATTATAAAGAAAATTCTGTTGTTTTTTTAAATGTATACAGATCTTTTCAGCTTTAAACATTTACTGCATTTCAGTACCATTGCATTTTTACTGAGCACTACAGTAGAAGTGAAGTAGAATATATAGGGTTGGAATTGTCGTGCTGTTAAAAGGTTAGACAGAGTTCGGATTTCTCTCCCACAGTACTGGCAATTCTCAGTGGAAAAGCAGAACATAGCAAAGGGTTAAACCCTCTAGATCATACTCCTGATCTGAATCTCTTTTCCCCACTATGATTTGTTTTAAAGTTTAAAGTTTATTTATTTTGTCAAGCATGTATTATATAACAGATATAAGTATAAACATGATTATGAATACCTGAAATGGATACAAATAAAAGGGAATATTAGGACAGAGACAGTAGGCACGCTGGTGCACTTATGTACGCCCCTTACAGACCTCTTAGGCACGAGGTGAGGTCAACAGTAGACAGTCTAAGGTTAAATTTTTGGAGTTTTGGGAAAGAAAACACAGTCAGGTAGTGCATTCCAGCATTGACAACTCTGTTACTGAAGTCGTATTTTCTGCAATCGTGTTTGGAGCAGTTTACCACAAGTTTGTATCTATTATGTGCTCATGTATTGTTGTGGTTGAAG
The DNA here is from genome assembly GCA_032467955.1 of Pseudoxenodon macrops. Taxonomy (NCBI): domain Eukaryota; kingdom Metazoa; phylum Chordata; class Lepidosauria; order Squamata; family Pseudoxenodontidae; genus Pseudoxenodon; species Pseudoxenodon macrops. Next base: position 89,827 of record JANHFT010003963.1, read on the forward strand.
CTGAAGTATTCATTGAAAGGTAGGACATTGTAGCAGATACTTTTATGTACTACGCTTGGGTCGGATCGAAGACGGCAAAGTTTTAAGTTTTCTAAACCCAAAATATCAAGTCTGGGGCATAAGATATTCTGTTGCAAGTAGAGGAGTGGAGGACTCTTTTAGTGAAATATCTCTGGACTCGTTCGATTGTATTAATGTCTAATATGCAGTGTGAGTTCCAGATGAGCTGTATTCAAGAATTGGTCTAGTAAAAGTTTTGTATGCCCTAGTTTACAGTTCAATATTACCGGAGAAGAAGCTACGCAAGATTAAGTTAACAATTCTTAATGTCTTTTTGGCAATACTGTTACAGTGAGCTCTGGCACTTAGATAATTGTAGATGAGTACTTCAAGGTCCTTGACAGAGTGAGGGTCGTCTACGAGGTCGTATCTGCCCAGCTTGTATTTTGTGTTCTGATTTTTTTTGCCAATGTGTAAGACAGAGCATTTGTTGGTTGAGAT